>JAKUCV010001552.1:0-32632 GCA_028386065.3 Turnera subulata | reverse complement strand
TGCATCTAATTGTTTGATGAGAGGGCGCAGGCTAAACGGATCATCAGAGACAGGCTCTTCAAAAGCAGTGGAGTGATTTTGGACAGGGTGGTTTGGCCGCAGTTGGGCACGCAACAGGATCGATGAGTGAAGGGGGGCAGGAGGAGGCGACGTCCCGGGCATCGCCGGAGCCGTTAACGATTGGGCATAACTGATTTGGGGAGACATAAGACCATGACCAATCCAAAGGGTCATATTGAGACTCAACGATGCCTACCATGAAACTTCTAGAGCTGAAACTGACAGATGAGACCTTGTTGATAAACTTCTGACTATTAGTTAAAACAAAAATCTCCGCGACATCCATATGAGTCCTGCTGCAGGTCTTAGTACTCCAGTCCACCATAGATTCCACACCTGACACAACTAACTGGAAAAAAAACTCTTGGACCATGCAGAAGGTGGGACACCTTTTACCAATAACCAGCACAACCTATCTTTGGCACAGTCTCCAGACTCCCATATCTTAAATACGTCGAAGCATTGGCGAAACCAGATGGGTTGGTTAAGCACCATTTTATCCCTTTCCTCCTTAGACTTGAACTTGAACTGAAAGGAAACACCCCCAAAAGAATGATGCTAGTGACAGGGGATTCCTCGGACGGGAAGAGATCTAGGAGGCACTTAAACGGCATAGGGGACCTCAGTACGCCCAAGGCACAACAATCAAGCCACTCAGGTGCGTCTCCTTTAGGAATGAAACCAGTAGCAGGTCTGAGGGGCACCAATGTAGAGGGCGGGGAAGAGGCTTCGCGAACGACCTCAGCAAAGTATCTATTCTCAGTGCGAGATGAGCCTTCCAGGGAGATGGAGGTAGAGGGGTTGTTCTTGCTTCTTGTAGCATGACCAGGCATCGCGCTGGGTTGGCGAGCCCTAGCCTTACTCGTGATAATCTCCACCCCTACGGATCGCATTGAATTAATGTCTTGAATCAGCTTTTGCACATCTCCATTCTTTTTGAAACGGACGAAGGCGAGGCGTTTGCCAAACTTGGAAAGTCTTGAAGGCATCAACACATCCATCACGTCGTCGAACCTATGCCAGCAAAAGGGGACGTTTTCCACGTATATACTGACCACCTCATTATTGTCCACCGCTCTTTGGACAAAACGACGGCTCCATTTTGAAAAATGTAGGGCTTTAGGTTTTCCATGGAGGGATTCATGGTTGGTATGAGCAGGATGGTGTGGAGGGGATTGAGGGTGGCCGAAAGGGTTAGGGTTAAGAGGGGGCATCAGGGAATCAAAATGGAAGGTTTGGTTGTTGGTCGGACGCCCGCCGAGGAGGCCAGGCGACATGGGATGGAAGTGGTGGTTTCGGAGGAGGCAGGGTTGCATGGTTAGAATTTGAGAGAACTTCCTACTATCGTAGCTAATGTAACGAGAAGCAAAATAAGGACTGAGATTAGACTTTAGAGAGTACCATCCCATTGAATATACTCTTTGTAGTAATCATCTTTAGTAATCGTCCCATTTAAAAGAAAAAAGCGTTGAAATCATTAAAGAATTAATAAAATATATAATCTCATACCTTGAAATTAAACATTAGAAAAAAAAGATCAATACATTTTGTGCATATGATTTTGTAGGTTATTGTGCATTTTACTTAATATTTTTAAACAATATCAAAATGTTAGGTAATAATAATTGTATACTATGCTCTAAGAAAAAGTACACAGGATGCATATACACAAACGCCAACAAAAGCCTCATGTAATACACGAGTAGTACTAGTGGATTATAATTACCAAGAGTAACAAGAAAAAAAAATAAAGAAAACCTCCTCCGAAAAATTAATTAAATAAACTAGCTAGCTGTCTTAGAATACATACATGCCTGGCTGTCGTAATCTAGTTTCTACCAATAAGAGACGATCTGAGGTAGGGTTTGGAACCCAAACCCCAACGGGTTGGGTTTGGGTTTCAAACCCAGGCTATGCTGTTTGGTTTGGGGTTGGGTTTCAACATGGGTTTGAGCTGGATTTCAAAACAAGTGTTTGGTTGGAGAATTTGGGTTTAGGTTGGGTTTAATAATTTGACCAAATTGTCTTTGAACACAGAAGAATGAAATTCTAAGTATAAAAACTCATTTTTCTCGAAACATAACTTGCAAATATATATTTGATTCATAAAAAACACGTTTTTTTCGAGAAATAACGTGCAAATATATTTAATTCAAATTTTTCCCATATTAATTTTCTCTTTTCTTTTATAAAAGTGATATCGTTAATTTATGTATCAATCATATTCATATTAATACTTGATATGGTGTACTAGTTTGTTTCATTGAATAATTATTTTTTATATTTGTTTCAATTAGTAATTTAGTGTTTGACATTTAACTCACTTCATTTTATTTATCCCCATATAAAGTTCTATTATTTTTTTCAAGATACTGTAACCCATTGTTTGATATTACTCCCGGAAATATTCATGGTTTTCTGTACTCATAACATATTCCACACACACATTTTCAATCCAAGGGTTAAAGACATCCAGTACATAGATATGGTTTTTATTGTCATTAAACAGTGCTACCGTTAACATTTAACATCCACGGTAACATATAAATAACACATTGTTGACCCATTTCGTAAGGATTATGGCCATGAAAAAACCAAAAAAAATACAAACAACTACATCTTTAAAGCGCATTGGAGCCATGGAAGGTTCTTGCTGGTTGGCGCCACGGAAGGTTCTTGCACGATCACTTTGCTCGGCGATGGGCTCCATAATAGCATCTTCGGTGGCACAACCACTTTGCTCAGCAATGGTCATTTTCAAAGTGTTGACGAGCCCATCTCTCCTCACTCAATTGACAAACAACAGTGTCATTGAACCTACATGGATTTTAGATATGATTAACTTAGCTGCGCTGCAGTGCAAAAGAAAGATGCGGTTAACTGGTCTTACTAGTCTTACCAACCAGTCTGAAGATATCCAAGTGCACGTGATCAGCTCAAATTATTTTGACATAGTCAGCAACTATATTTCTCAAAAGGTATGATGTAGGGTAGAGAATAGGATAGAGAATAGAAAACTCAAAATAGCAGAAAATCTTGCGGAATACGCAATTAGAATTGTTTAGGAACAATAAGATTGATAATTAGGGTTTAAAACCACTAGAGACGTGTAGTCAAAATAAGATAATAATAAGCTACCGAAAACTAAAGCTAACATAACCTATTTATACTAGAGAAAACCTAAATATAAAAGGAATAGCACTGCTACAGTACGCGTGAACAGTACCGACATGCTACAGTAACACGTGAATTGTGACACGTGAACAGTAACCGACCCAACATAAAAATAAAATAAAATATTAAAATACTAATAATTTTGCTCCTGCATCAATCCCCTCAGGTTGAAAACAACTTGTCTGCAAGTTGATCTTGCCCCGATCATGTGGATGTCCAATCAAACCTTGCCAACCTTTCTTGCATTTGAACTTCGAACAGAAATTGTCTTTCAGCTTGCTATTAAAATTAACACACACTCCACAAGATCCAAACTCCTTAGAAGTTGATGAAGACATTTTAAGTAGACCAGAATCCACATTCCTCGAGCTTCCTTCAATGATTTTCTTAACTTCTGTTTTCATTCTAACACTTTTCCGTTTAAATTCATTCTCCACAAAGTTCAACCATATAGAATCAATTACATCTATATCACCCTGCACATGGGAGACCCCATGCATGCCAGAATACTTATCCATCTTTGGCCAAACTTCTTCCGCACACTTTTCAAAATTTGGCTGCACAAAATCGTTATTATAATCTGTCTTCGAAAGAGTTTGAGCAGCACATTCAAAAGGGTCATGGAAATTTATTATTGTTGCTGCAATGTTCTCTTTATTATCATCTTGCTTGTTCATAGCAATCTCTTCTAGAGGAAAGATATCATCATCATCACTATAAGTGTCATAGATTGGTGGAGAATTCCAATCTTCTTCCTCACATTTGTTTGTCATCAACAACAACCTGCTCTCCTCCTCTTGATATCCATATTCTTCGTTATCATCCTCTACATCCGGATATCCATCCTCTTCATCCTGCTCATCATTAATAGGTTCAAATGCCTCCTCTTCTTCATCTTCCAAGTTCGCTGAATTCACTCTACCTTGTGGACAACTATAAGAGAAGTGTCCCTTTTCTCCACAAATAAAACAACGAATGCGAGACTCATTACCATCCTTAGAAGCTGTAGGACCAGAACTGATTTGAGGCTTCAATTGTTTAGAATTGTGACCTTTGTCACTTCTCTCTCCGTTGCTTGAATTCCTTGCGCCAAAGCGATTATTCACCGCACCACCTTGGCTGGATTTGTGAGTATTCAAGTCAAATTTATTACCACGAAATCCACCAGCAGGTTTCTGCCCAATCCCATCCATTCTTCCGAACAGAGGACGCCTTGCCCCATAGCGCTGCACTCGTTTTTCAGCCATCAATGCAAATTGACGAGCATCTTCAAGATTAAACAAACGTACAACTCCCATCTCATCCCTAACAGCTCGGTTTAGACCTGAAAGAAAACGAGAAGTCAATTGTTCTTTTGACTCTCTAAGACCAACTCTAATCAGTAAGTTGTTAAATTCAGCCGTATACTCCTCCACTGTCATGCTTCGCTGTCTTAAAGAATGAAATCTCTCATATAACTCCATAACATAATCAGATGCCAAAAATTGCTTGCGCAACTTTCTCTTCATATGTTCCCAAGTGTCAATTTTAGGCTTTCTTTGACGTACACGTTGCTCCTCAACTCTCTTCCACCATTGAAGTGCAGTGCCTTTCAATTTAAGCTTAACAAATAACACTTTTCTCTTTTCAACCAAAGGTTTCCACTCAAAATAATTCTCCAAACTTGCTTCCCAATCTAAATAGTCTTCCATATGCATCTTTCCAGAAAAATCTGAAACTTCTATCTTAATTCCACCACTATTCAGATCTAAAGCATGAACTAACCTCTCTTCAAGTCCGCCTCCTGCTGCGATGCCTGCAGCTCCAGCATTGTGAAAAGGGTTTTCTTCATCAGAGTCATCAACTTCCGTTGATTCTGCCCCTCGACTACCTTCCGGTATATCTGCAGGGTTGGTGTTGCCTTCCGGAATCTCCATTCGGGCTGCCACCGGTTCCTGTCGCCGTAGCGCGCGCATATCTCGCGATAATGCTGCAATCTGACGCTGAAGATCAACTAGGATATCTTGCTGATTTTGATTTCCTTGCCCACGACCTCTACCTCTGCCTACCATGGTGTCGTTTTCGCAAACCTATTCGCGAACGTTTCGCTCCGCTACCAATTGATGTAGGGTAGAGAATAGGATAGAGAATAGAAAACTCAAAATAGCAGAAAATCTAGCGGAATACGCAATCAGAATTGTTTAGGAACAATAGGATTGATAACTAGGGTTTAAAACCACTAGAGACGTGTAGTCAAAATAAGATAATAATAAGGTACCGAAAACTAAAGCTATCATAACCTATTTATACTAGAGAAAACCTAAATATAAAAGGAATAGTACTGCTACAGTACGCGTGAACAGTACCGACATGCTACAATAACACGTGAATTGTGACACGTGAACACTAACCGACCCAACATAAAAATAAAATAAAATATTAAAATACTAATAATTTTGCTCCTGCATCAAGGTAGAAGATAGTCTGTTAGGTACAAAACAACTCTTGGAAAAAAACATAGGAAGAGCTAGCATAGGAAGAGCTAGCATCCTCATTTACAAAAGAGACCTAATAGCATCATCATTTACAAAAGAGACCTAACATCATTTACTAGTGTTATAAAATAAATTTCCAAGAAGGGAACAACAATTTCTTCCCAAGAACAGCTCCTTCCCTTTCTTTCAAGAAAAGAAGAGAGAAAGAGAGCAGAAGATGAACAATGATGAGTGCACGTAGGGAGAGAGCTAAGGAAATAAAGAAAAAAGTGAGGGTGGGTGCTGGTGTTTTTGAGAAATCAAAGAAAGGAAGCTTATTTGCCTTTCAAACTAAAAAGAACATTTTGAGAAGTGTTCGGTTAAATGACATAGCTTGTCCTCTAACTTTTTTGATTTCAATGTTTATATCCCTTTCATTGTAATTTGAATATTTTTGTCCTGATAAAAATCAAACAATGTTATCCAGTTTACCTGTTATAGCAGGTAAGCCAATAGGAAGATGACACTTGTCATCTGCGACTGGCCAATATAAATTTTTAAATACTTTATCATTTTCTTTCATTTATATTTTTAAACAAAATAATAATAATGAATAATATTTTTATTATTTAAAAAATCAAAACAAATAAATACATAAATCAATATTTACCTAATCTAATTTTTTTAATACTTTGGATATTGGCATGTGTATGTGAATTGAACCTTTAACCCGAGTAATCCAGAATCCAAATTCATGTTGGCTCGAGAGCCACAATGGGTTGGTGCATTTTGTTTGCCCAGGACGACCACATATGCGGCGGCGGCTGAGACGGCATACGTCGCAGTGCTCACCGGTTCCACGCAGCGGCAGTGGTTCGTGTTCCCTTCCCTGCAACGGCCGCGTCGGGGCGGTGAAGAGGCGGAGGAAGCAGTGAGCCTTCCCCGGAGCGTGCTGTGTTTCGCGCACCTCTTCCTCGCCATCGGCATCGACGGCGACGACTGCGACTCGCTCCCTCTGTGGGTTCTAAGCTGTGGGCCGAGACTGAGGACGGCGGATCTGGACGTGGCTACTACGGGACATGGTTGTCAGAGCGGCAGTCTTCGTGGCTGCTGCTCCCCGCCCTCACCTGCGACGGAACCGCCTGACGCCGGTGTTGTTGGCTGCAGCAGCTACCTCGGTGGTGGCTGCAGTCGTCTTCTCCGGCGGGCTGACGGCGTGGCTCCAAAAGCATCCTCCTTCTTTGTGAAGGAGATGATGCTTCGGGCTTCACACGCGTGTGGGCTGAGCGGGCTGAACCTGCCCTGTGGGCTATCGTGTTGGGTAAATATTGAATTATGTATTTATTTGTTTTGATTTTTTAAATAAAAAAAATGTTATTCATTATTATTATTTTGTTTAAAAATATAAATGAAGGAAAACAATAAAGTATTAAAAAATTTACATTTGCAGATGACAAGTGTCGTCTTCCTATTGGCTTACCTACTATAACAGGTAAACCGGATAACATTGTTTGATTTTTATAAGGTTAAGGGACAAAAATATTCAAATTACAAAGAAAGGGATATAAACATTGAAATCGAAAAAGTTAGAGGACAAGCTGTGTCATTTAACCGAAGTGTTCACCTTAAAAAAAATATTCATTAAAAGTTCCAAGGACTTGCATGATCTTGTAGTGTGCACAGTGTTTGCATTTTAATAACGAGCATCCAGTCTAGATTCTTACCTATTCACGGCCTTAGTTATGAGTTTCTTCAGTATTTAGTTTCATGTCACTAAAATACTCAACAAGGGTAGCTAAGCATGATGCGCTCTTGCCAGTGGCAGTAGCGCACATGACAGTCAAATGGAAATTATGCATTTTTTTCCCTCCATTTTTGGTGCAGAATCACATAGAACGTGTTTGTTAAGAATTGACAAGTAGATCAAAATTGCAGGCTAGGATAGCAAAATCAAATCGGGTGAAACAGAATAACATGTGCAACAGAAAAAGAATGATAAAAAAGCATAAAGATAAAATACATTAATGAATGATTTGCAAGTTGTACATGAAACCCAGAAAGCTAGTAAAACAGAGAAATTTTATTCATAGGTTCAATGGAATAATCCTTCCCCAACAGCAGTTACAAAAAGGGTTATATATTGCAGATGCACGAGGAGAAATGAAAGAATGAATTGAAAAGTGAGGTTATGTCCCATAGCATCCAAATCATGTAAGGTAGAAAACGAAGGGGAACGAAAAGATGGAAACAGAAATACGAAAGGAATAAAACAAGAACAAGAATCAACAAACACTTACCAGTGGGCGGTGCGCTAAACAACCCATCAGAGCTCCTGGAATGCAGCTTCAATCCACCTAAATCACGCAATTAGTAGAAGGAATTGTTAGTAAATTAAAGGCTATAACCGTTTCTGGATGAATTGGGAAGAGAAAGATTGGGGACGGCTGGGCTGTTAATCGATCGAAGAGGAGGAGAAGAGAAAAATTGGAGAAGAAACGACGATTACCTGGAGAAGAGACGACGATTACTTGGAGAAGAGAAGAGAGAGGGTGCGTGGCTCTGACTGGGGGTCGTCAACGGGAAAAAACGCTTTTAATTGGGGGGATAGTTTAGGAATTATGAAATTTGGGCAGGGACACGCTCGTCGCAAATTTCCAAACCCCAACCCACCTAACCCTAACCCCAGCTCCCAGGGCGGGTGGAAAAACCAGGGTTTCAAGCTCTGAAACCCGCGCGCTGGGGTTCCAAACCCAAACCCCAACCCCAACCTGCCCTCATTTTTTTCCAACCAAACAGCGGGTTGGGTTTCAAACCCCAACCCGTCCCCCCCAAACCAAACGAAGCCTTTGTGGAACAAACTTATTTTTTATAAGACCTAGAGAAACAATGTTTATATATGGTCAGTCAATTGAAAAACTTGATCAAATCTCTCTCATTTTGTCCAGCTACTTAAGCAAGCCGGGATTTGTCTACGATGAATGTTTAAGAATTCCATGATAGATGGATGCTTGTAGAAGTAGAAGCATAGGGAGAGGATAGAGCTTCTGTGTAGGAGTTTTGGTACGTTGCTCTTCGGCAGTAAGGATTCAAATCTAAACTTGTGGAAATTTACACTGACTAGCAAAGAAGACAATGTCTTGGAGACTGATCTGAATCGAAGAATGGATTCGATGGGTAACAAAGCTAGTATCTCCTCCACAATTTCTGGAGGTAGATGACAATTATTGGTGGAGGTAGTACTGGTCTTTGCTTCATCAACAAGCAGCCCGTCGTCTCTCTTTCCTTTGTTTGATGATGAGCCTGACGACGACGAGGACATATTTCCGCTAGTAGCCATTGGATCGATATGCCCTACGTACTCTTTCTTTCTACGCAAAGAGAGAGCTTATAATTTGCAAATATATATATATATAGGTGATTATTTTGAGAGACGCGTCATTGGTAATTACAATTCTATTCCCGTCGCGTTTGGGATTCGTCAGAACCGACTTAATTAAGCAAAAATTATATTAAAATTTGAACTAGTGGGAAAAAATTCAAAGGGCCATAATTAACATCTGAACTCACACTTTGAGTCCATTTTTATGTTCTTTGGGATGATACTTATTATGGTAGCTAATATAACGAGAAGCAAAATAAGGACTAGAGATTCGAGAGTACCATCCCATTGAATATACTCTCTGTAGTAATCATCTTTAAGAGGATTGCGGTTGTATTCGGACTTTTATACTCTTAAAATACTCTCTGGCTTTATTTAAAAGAAAAAAGCGTTGAAATCATTTAAAAAATTAATGAAGTATATAATTTCATATTTTGAAATTAAACATAAGAAAAAAAAATCAATACATTTAGTGCATATGATTTGGTAGGATATTGTGCATTTTACTTAATATTAAAATGTTACATTATTGGTAATAATAATTGTATACTATGCTCTAAGAAAAACACAGGATGTATATACACAAACGCCAACAAAAGCCTCTGTGTAATACACGAATAGTACTAGTGGATTATGAATTACCAAGAGGAACAAGAAAAAAAAAATATAGAAAACCTCCTCCATAAAATTAAATAAACTAGATAGTTGTCTTAGAATACATATATGCCTAGCTCTCGTAAGACCTAGAGAAACAATGTTTATATATGATCAGTCAAGAGAGAAAGGAAATTAATGGAAAATTAGAAGCAAAAACTGAAAAACTTGAACAAATCTCTCTAATTTTGTCTAGTTACTTAAGCAAGCCGGGCTTTGTCTGCGATGAATGTTTAAGGATTCCATGATAGATGGATGCCTGTAGAAGTAGAAGCATAGGGAGAGGATAGAGCTTCTGTGAATCGATTTTGTCTGTGGTAGAAATTGATGATCTTCTTGGAATATTGTTCTTCAGCGTCATCACTAATTTCTTCATCAGGATTATTCTTAATCCACTTTAGTACATCAATATTTCCCATGGAATGGTGAAGCATTATGTATCCACCTTCTTTGGCTGATCTTAGTATGGAGTTGGACACATACGTCGCAACATCAGATATCCCATTAGGAGTATATATACTAAACATAGTGAACCCACGTAGCCTCGTTGCAGTATTCCTTCATAACCCAAACATCAATGTCTTTCGGATCCCTATTCTCTTCAATAAAACAGAGACCCAGATTTTTTCTACAAAGTTCTCCTTATTTTTTGCATCGATAAGAATGACCGGAAAAAGGAAGCCAGTAAACTCTCGCCAGAAGCAAGGTGGCCGCAAGGGAAGAAGGGGATGAATGCACAAATTTAGTTAGATTGCGGACAAAGGTGGAGAAGAGGATGAAACGCCCAAAGATGCGAGATCCGACCACAGATAGGCGTTGTCGACAAGATTGAACGAGTTCCAGCCTCTCGCTCCTGGCCGCTCATCCGCCTTCTTTTCCGGCCCCACATTCCCGCGCGCTCCCCCTGTCAAGGTGAGATCTTCTATTCTATAGTTGTTTTTGACAGACCCCGTTTCTCCTTCTATATATTTAGTTTCTTTGTCTTTAGTAAATTGATGTTACAGATCGCCGGTGGACCTGAGTCGCCTGGGTTCGACAAGGCCATACAACGCCATGTCGGTGAAAGCGGTGGTGAGGGCTTCTAAACCTGGTGAGTTCCTTTTCTTTACTTTTAGCTTTCTTTTGATTTTTCTTCTTCTCGAATATTGGATTCTGTAGAGTTTGCAGTGTGCGTCTTGTATCTAGCCGAGTTTTAATTAGAAAAATAAAATCAAGTTAAATCTCTGTAAGGAAGTTACGAAATTTAAGTACTACCTTGTTAAGAAAAAAACAAAATCAAACAGAATTTATTTAAGGCAATCACAAAATTTACTACCTTATAAATTGATAAAAGAAATGGAGAACTTATCATATAAGACTTCTTATATATCTATTCTAGTAGAAAAAAAAAGAAAGAAAATATAATTATAAATGCAATTCCAAAATATAACTGATACATATCTATTTGTAGTAATTTTTTTGACAGAATCCAGTGTAGTCACCTGCCTACGGTGACTACATGCTGGATCCGTCATTGATACACACTATGGTCTATGGTCACTTATAGCTCCATGACAAATCGATTGTCGGTTATATATGTTAGCCCGCTTCCAATTGCCAACGCTACACCTCCAATTCAACCCCTCATGCTCCCATCAGTCCAAAACTCTAGCCTTCGTAAAAACTAAAAGATGAAATGAGATGAGTCCGTGACTAATTAATAGGCCTCAATGCGCTTCCTCAAATCAACAACACTCTCCTTCTAAAAGAAAATTGTTAAAACTAATTAATTGATGACCTGATTGTCAACTACTCTTCCTCGTGACATTGTTCATCCTCGGTGTTGCTTCTCTTGGGCGTGGTTGTTGAGTCGAACCAAGGAGGTGGTGGCCATAAGATTGGGGAGCAACCGTATTGATCACACAATTCAGTGGCATCACCATTCTCCATCTCAAAAACCACAAGTTCAGAGCCAAGGTGACCACATACGGGTTTTGATGGTGTGTGTCGGAAGGGATAAATAGCTTTATCGATGTAATTGCAGTTGGCTTTGTAGCCTGGCAAATATTTGGCCAAACATACAAATGAATAGAATGGGGGAAAGTATGGGCCAAAAAAGGCCACGTGATCTTTGAGGGCACCTCCTCCTCCTCCGGTTCCCGACTCCTTAATCCATTGCTGCTTCTCTTCATCCAATCTCGCAACCTGTATATCAAATCTCTTCTCATGCCGAAACACCCCAAGAATAACCCCACAACACTCTAGTACATAATAAAGTGAAAAATTATCAAATTGGTGGTTCCCGGCCGCCGGAGGAGGAGCAACTTGGGTGAGTTTCAAATCAGAATCTGGAGCAGGATCAAGTGTCAGAGTTAATCCTTCCAAATTAAAAGCATAAAATTTACCACGGTGGTAGAGGAACTCGGTAAAGTCATCAGGGGCGATATTGTTGTTGTTAGGGTCACAAAGAAGAGTCCATTTGTCGTCAACCCCCATTCGCCAGAGAGCCAACCCACGATAATCAAAATGCATTGCCATGACCGCAAATCCATCACCATTAGGCTTACCTATCTTTTTAAAACACGAAGAAACAGCGACGGCATGTGTATACTGAATCTCCCAACCCGGAATCTCCAAACGATAATCATTGCACATCTCGTTAACCCTAAAATCAAGCAAGTTTATAGCTTTGGGCAGAGGATAATTATAAGGACTCTCATACATATCGAGTCTGCTGGATTGGTATTGTTCCAATATGGCATTACTATCTTCTGATCCTTCTTGTTTGTATCGGACTCTCAAAAACCAGCACGGGATAGTGGGGTCAGAGAGGGGCTGGGTGGAGTAAAGGGTGGTTTCTGAGATTACATATGCCACAGTTTCTTGGGGATCATCACTAAGGGATGGAATGTTGATAGATGAGGGGATTATGGGGGGGAGAGGAGTAGAAGATCGCCATGACCGGCAAACTGCCCGGAAACGGAGGATGTGAAGACGACTGCCATCGAAGCATTTCCCGATCCTTCCCAAAAGATCCCTCGGAATATGAGACGACCAGCACCGCTGCGACGATGACGAAGTTGTTGAGGAATCCATTCCTTGCCGATTGCCTATATCCATCCTTTTAGGGTTAGAGGTGCATGTAGGCAGTTCTATTCTCTGGTTGGTTCCATCTGGTTGTCTTTTGGCTTTATATGGTATCTCTTAAAGGCTTTTAATTTTTTACTGTTCTATTTAGCTTCTTCTCAAACTCTTTTTTTTTTACGGAAAAAAAATTCATTGGATACCAAATTACCTCTTGACTTTTTCTTTCTGGGGATTGTTAATTATGGTACAGATTATTAGGTTCTTCTATTGGTAATTTGTAACTTGACATTTTTAGAAAATTTTAATTTCTTCCCCCACTTCCAGGGAGGCGATATTTGCACCCCAAAATTTGTTAATCGCACTCTACTATTTTGTTTTTTACTCAAAATGCTTGCTTAAAATGTCCCCGACTTGTTTGCCTATATATACGCATTAATATCTTACAATTTTAAATGCAATAAAGTGTACCTCTAATTCTCCTTTTAGTCTTTTGACTTTCTCTTTGCCAACATTTTGAAAATCAGAATTATCTATTTAATTATTTTTCTAACATAATATCGAAAAGTAAAGGAACCAGATGTCTGTTGCTGCACTGATACAGCATTCCCTAAGGGCTACATGTGTGGTCTTCATTTTTTTTTTTTTTATGGAATGGTGATATCAAACCTTTATCATTGCATTGTGTGTTGGAAAATAATAGAATATGTTTAGGGAATGCTCAACAGACATGTGGTTGTAGTTTTTTATACAACATGGATACAAGTATAGTCTTCATTTTCTTTATGGAATGGTGATATCAAACCTTTATCATTGCTTTGTGTTTTGGAAAATAATAAAATATGTTTAGGGAATGCTCAACAGACATGCGGTTGCAGTTTTTCTATAACGTGGATACAAGTATGGTCTTCATTTTTTTATGTAATGGTGATATCACTTTTATTGTTTCACTTCCAAAAATAATACTACATTTGAATCAACTTGTGCGTGCGCGGGCTTGTTACTTTTTTTCTTTTATAGAACGAAGATTTTATTAACATGACTAAACAACAACCAAAATTACAAAATCCACAAATGGCATTCCAGGAGGGGTAAAGGAAATCTGTTTGTTTTGATCTAATCCAAGATAAGGATCTTGATAGGATGAGATCAAAAAATCAAAAAAATCTCGCCCAACAAATCAAAGTCATCTGATCTATGTTGCAGCTCCTTAAGGGTTAACAAAATCCAACTTTTTAGTCAATTGAACTTCCCAGATATTTTGGACACTCTTACAGATTCCACAATTCAAGGACATGCTATTTTTGTGGTGTGTACTTTGAACACTTTTTCAGATTCCACCTTTTAAGGCATGTTACTTTCGTGGTGTGTTTTTATTGTTCTTAATATTATATATATGTGGAAGGGTTGGAACTCTCCAACCATAAATCATCTTTTGAATATGGCTTTCCAAGCATTGTTTATCATCAGTCTTCAAACTCTCATGTTCACTCTCATCATGTTCACAAATACTGTTGCTGTAGATTTTGACTATTTATATTTAGCTGTACAATGGCCACCCGGCTACTGCGCTATCCCAGGAGTACAGTGTGTGCTGCAAAGACCGAAGAACGCCAATTTCACTCTTCATGGGCTTTGGCCCATGAAGGAAAGAAGGGCGAAGTTATAAATTGTAATGGAAAACCATTTAGAGGGGACCAAGTAATTAGATAAATATTTTTTTTACTTTGTTTTTTTGTCATAATTTTTGCTTTATTTAATTTTTGTAAATTTAAATTTTATAACATTCTATTTTTGTTTTTTTTTTTAAGATCTACGATAGAGAATTAATGCAGAATTATTGGCCGAACTTTATAAGTTGGCATTTCGATCGGTTCTGGCGGTATGAGTGGAATAGGCACGGAAAGTGCACTGGTTGGAGTCAGACTGATTATTTTAGAATCACCTGCTAAGATTTTCTGAGTATAACGTCCTTGCACATCTTCAAGCAGCAGGTTATTAACTATCAATAATAGTAATCTTATATTATTGTATTTTTATTAACTAATATCTAATTTATAAAGTTTTATTTAATTATTTATTATAACTTATTTTATAATAATTTATATTGGATTAGGTATCCAACCCAGTGACCAATACAAGGTGAAGGTCAATGACATAACTAAGGCGCTGTCACACCTTAATCCACAACTGAAGTGCACTAAGAGTGAAAGATTTCAGGGGTACGTCCTTCACGAAATTCACATGTGTGTAGATGCAAGTGGGAGTGGAATAATGAAATGTAGCGGCCGCCGGAACAAATGTGTGAATGTTCCTAAGAATGAGGATATATTTCTACCCAACAGCTAGTGGGAGACGACAGACAGCAGGTACTATGAGTTCCATACTGAAGAAGGTATAATAACAGTATTAGCTTGTTTGTGGTTGATATTTATTTACACTAGTACTTAATCCCCTCATGTTTATTAAAAAAAAAAAAACAACAGGTGATCGTGGGATGATGGACTTTGATTTATATATCCCTGATGTGTAGGGATTTGGGAGGATTATTTCAGCCTGTACGAATGAATATTTTAACTTATTTTCATGCATTCATAATATATTATCTAGTCTGCCTTTTACATTAGACCAAAAACTTTATTTATTTAGTAGATCATATATAATCAATACAGTAGGCCAAGCTGCGCAGTTGCATTTCCCAGAAATTTGCCCCCTCTTTTGGGACAGTCACATGGGAAATTTTATGGTGGTCAAGCTGTATCAAATAGTATATTTATTTAGTAGATCATATATAATCAGAGAATGAGAAAGATAAGAAAAATTATTCTCCTAATTAATACTAACAAGGAAGAACAAACCCTTTATTGGTTATGTTATACAAAGTGGCACAGGTAATATAGATTTTTCCCAGTCACCTTAAATGATTTTTTTTTTTTAATTGTCTCGCTAGATGTAAATCTGAAACTACGATAAAAGCGTGAGCTGAGAGAACCAGACCCTTACCTAGTCATCCCAGGATCACCCTACAACTAAAAGGTCCCAAATTTAATTTAATATCCTCAAGCTTGCAATTAATTTGACTTTAACCCTCCCATTAATCTCAAACACATTAGAAGAATGAAACCATTAAATATTTTACGTAAAGAATGAAACCAATAATCATTACTACGTATTTTGTTGTTCGGTTTAGCTACTTCACATGGATCCTCTAGTTGTTTCCGTTTTTCCCGCTGCGTATTTTGTGCATATGAGTGTTATATTTGCATACCGGAAACTTACAGCAGCAAGTCGGCGACGGTTCGGCAAGCACGACGGTGTGGCTGGTGACGGGAGACTCGGCCCGGAACGTTTGAAGGTGAACAGTGTCGTGTGGTGCAGTCACTATTCTTCTTCCAGTTTTGGGTTTTCTGGTTTGTTTTTCTTCATGTTTCTGCCCAGATTTTCTTCTTCTCCGGGTAGATGCTCATCGTACTGATAACGTGTTATAAAACAAAGCATTCATCTTGTGTTTTGGGTGCTTTGATGAAGAGTTATTAGAGGAAGAAGCGGGGAAGAAAATCAGCTTCAAGAGGGAAGCTGTAACTGGCATCAACCGTCGATCGTTTCATTCTTTTGCAGAGTTTATATAATACAATACTTGGGGATAAGACAAAACAATGTTTGGTAAAATGACATTCATACAAATGTTTTATAACATCCCATTTTTTTCCACGTGTATGAATATATTTATACACAGTCTTGGCTTGGGCCAGATCATTTTTGGATAGCTCGAGTTTCTGGACAATATCTATACACGAAGAAACAAGAACGCCACTGCACAATAAATCACATTTTGTAAACTCTTGCCTCATAAATTATAGGTGGATGCTCTTCCCATGGCTAATACTTAATTAAGCTGTATAGCTCTCACAATATATACGCATATGTATTTGTCAATTAACGCTTTTTGACAATTTGCCCCTACCATTGCCGCATGATTAATAGCTGTGAGAATTCAAACCAAGTGAATAGAGGATTGAATATAAATGAAAAAGCAATTAATGTTTATAGTATTATTGCACTGTCCATATATTATAGTGGCAAAACAGATGGAATGGAAAGGTTGATCAACTTGAGTATACAACATCCGGAGGAAGGAACAAACTTCACGCAAATATCCCATCCAACAGTATTTCCTTCTTTCGGCGGAGAATTATAATATCAAAATTAAAATTATTCTAATAAAATGTTTTTTTAAAAAAATGTATTTTTTAAAGTGTTGATTCTTGTGTGGGTCTTGCACTCCTCCTTCTTTCTAGTTTTTCTCTTCTTTAAAATTTAAAATGGGGGTTGCCATAGATGGTTCCTTCACCATCCATGATGAACCCCCCACTTCTCTAGTTCATTCTCTTACTCTTTTAGTATTGTTATAGATCTAGTACCTTTATATGGGAATAAAAGTTGTTCTCTTTGTGAGAGTTGTTCTCCTTGTGAGAAAAAAGCTTCTCCTTATGAGAGTATTTTGTTCTTCCCATGGGCAAAGTCAAGCTTTCCGGTAAGCAAGTCACGGATGAGAGAATCTTGTTCTCGTGTTGGTGATTTACTTCGAGTGGGAGGCGAGGCGAAGCATTATGGTGAAGTTTTAGTATATGGGTGGGAGTTCTCACGTCTCTTTCATCCCGTTGTTAATGTCTTCTTTGGGTGGTTTCCCTCTGTAAGAGCCGTTAGTTTTGATTCAAGAGTGCCGTTGGGTTCGGCCTATGGGAACGACTTTTCTTTACAAAAATTGTTTAGATTGTGTATTCTGTCATCTACAGGATCCTTCTTCGTGAAGAGCGCTTTCTTACTTCCCCGACAACCCGTGGCTTTTTGGGCCACACAAATCTTCTAAGTCCTTGCAGATTAGCTCCACGGAAGACCGGTATCAGTATTTACTTCGGTTTGTTAGTTTGTTTAGTCTCTCCTATTTGTTCACTGTGTTATGTTCTTCTTATTTGAGTATTTGTAATCTTCTTGGAGTCCTAGAGTTACCAACTCTAGCATCAAGTGTATTTTATTTTATAATTAATGATATTTAACTTTCGACAAAAAAAAAAACATCCCATGTGATCTTTTTTTTTTCTCTTCCCTCTTTTCAAAAGGGCAATTTCGTCCTCTTTGTCTCCCAACTTTAAAATAAAATTTTATACACGTTGGGTGGTCCGTCATTTTACCTGATTACACGAACCACCCTGTTAAATGAGCCATTTGCGTCCAAAATGGGATCATCTCAGGCAGCTACGTACGTTTATCGAGCCATAAAGAATGGTACGGTATGCACGTTATTTTCCACCAAAATAACGTGGTTTCCAGTCCGTTTTCACATTTCTTTTGTTATGAAAATAATGTTTCCAAAATTTTTACGAGATTCAATTTCTTTTTATGCTGTATTTAGTATTTACATGTTACGGAATTAGTTATCTTAAAATGTTATCATTACGGTTCCCATGGGTCGCTGACTATCCAATATATATATCCATCACCAAACAACATTTTCCAAATTATTATAGAAAATAGATTGACGTGACATGTGCCGCAACATATTTGGCTTCGGAAAGATTGACAATACCGCAATTGAAATCTTTGATGGTTAAGTTTTTTTTTTTTTCAAGTTACGATTTTTTTTTACTAAGAATCCTTAATTAATGTCATCCGGCGGTAGGCTACATTTTTATATTGTCTTACAACCAATATATTTTTTCTACCTAACCTTTGCCAAAATCAGAAGTACAAAGTCATCCCAAGGCCCATAATTTTCCAGGTAACCCAACCCCTCTGTACCGCCGCCTTTTTCCCGCTTCAGGTAAATATCTGTGTCTCTGTTTTATTGAAGAGAATAGGGATCCGAAAGACATTGATGTTTGGGTTATGAAGGAATACTGCAACGAGGCTACGTGGGTGATGACACAGATGTTTTTAATTTTCCAGGTAACCCAATGCTATGGTATTCAGGCAATAGATAAACTGGTGAAAGCTGACGATAATGATGAGTTATTGGCGGCAGGAGGACATCATAAAACTTCTCCTTGGCGAGATCAAAAGCTATGATTTTTATTGAACCATCATTCTCATTCTTCGATTCCCAGCAGAATTAAAAACACAACAAAGAAATACTCTGATACATTCAAACAAAGCCTAACTAACAGCAGTTCAACACTTCAACTGACAGAAGCTCTATTACAACATTGTAAAAAATAGATTTTTTACCGGGGTATGGATGTAAATTTCTCTTGGCATGATTGGGGATTCTTTGGCTTGATCTTGATATTTAGAGGGCCTGATCTCTTATGCCTGGAGGGCCTGATCTCTATGGCTGGAGGGCCTGATCTCTACTCCTGGAGCACCTGCAAGACCAGAAAGAAGGACCCGGGGGAGTCCAGGATTGTGACCCCGGGAGGACCTCCGATGCCTAAGTTAGCAAAGGGGATTTTTCTCTTATTAATTTGAGAGAATATAGAGAGAGAGTTTTGAGAGTAGAGAATTATATTCTCTAGAGAGAATTTCCTTGTGGAGAGTAGAGTTTTCTCCAGGAAGGATCTGGTGTGTTGAAACTCTAATCTTGCCCCCTTTTTATAGCGGTTTTTTGTGGTGGAGCATTAATTCCAGTTGTCCCTTCAACTCCATATAACGCTTATCATATTTTCCACATGACAAAATAGCTGGCTGGACTGGTCCTGGGCCTTTTGTATTGGATCTGGTCCTAGACTCTTATATTGAGCCTAGGCCTGGTCTTGAACTTTATCTCAATTGGGCCTTTAGGCCTAGATTGGATTATTTCATTCCTCATCACAAGCCCCCAACTCTAAGGGATATTGTGTAGCAATTTCCATTAGAGTTTTTTACTTCCAAGGTATGCTTTTTTTTGTCGCCTTCAGGTCTTAGCTTGCCTTATTAGGCTAATTCAAACATGAGCTCCAATGTATTGATTCTGAGCTATGAACTTATTGAATTTTCAGCTATAAGCTCATTGTAAGACCAATGTGGAATTGGCTCGAACTCCAATTTGCTAAAGCTGAGAGCTCATAAAGCCCCCTATGTAAGTGACCCTCTCGTAAGATAGAGGTGGACGTTTTTAGAGCTCATATGGCGCGCTTTTTAGCTTATGCACTTTTCTTTTGGACCTGAGAGGCCTCTCTTAAATTTGTATAAGGCCTCCATTAATTACTTATAATGGGACATTGTGCTTTGTTGTTGTCTCATAGAGGTCTTCTTTTCTGGACCTGAGATGAGTATCCTTTGGTACATCTGATATGAAGAGGTCCTTTAAATAAAGGCACCTTCGACATATGG
Source organism: Turnera subulata (assembly GCA_028386065.3). Classification (NCBI taxonomy): domain Eukaryota; kingdom Viridiplantae; phylum Streptophyta; class Magnoliopsida; order Malpighiales; family Passifloraceae; genus Turnera; species Turnera subulata. The sequence continues at coordinate 12,541 of JAKUCV010001552.1, read as the reverse complement.
AGGGGACCTGATATATAGAGGACCTCTGAAAGTGGGTGCCTCCTTCATGTGCATAGAGGACCTCAAAATGCGGTACCTTCCTTGTATGTTTCTTGATATGCGACCTTATTGTTTTCGGACTAGTTAGCCTTGGTCGTCTTTCTCTCTCTCTTTTTTCCTCTTCTCTGAGTATGCGACTTACTCAGGCTAGATATTGCCTTTAGTCGTCTTTCATTGAATGCGCGACTTACTTGGGCTATCATGCCTTAGTCGTCTTTCAAGACGCGTTCTTTTCTTTAGAGCATCTTTTTTTTTTTGCGCGATCTTTTTAGATCGTCCTTCTTCTGTGAGATCTCTTAGATCGTCCTTTTTTTTGGCGACTGAAAATAGCTGTATGGGTTTTCATCGTCTTACTTTGCGACCAATATAGGTTGCATGGCCTGTAGTCGTTTTTTTTTTTTTTTTGAATGTGGGATGTTCCCATTAAGGCAAGGTCTTTGGTTTGTTGCTTGGGACCTTGGGGCCTCTGGTAAGGACCTTATTCCATGGCCTTTTGAGGCTTTTGATTCTCAAAGGTTGTCTAAATAAGACTTCTCTGACCTTCGATTCTCAAGGTCTTCAAGGATCTTTGTCTAGAGTGGCTCCTTTTAGCTGGGATCTTCACTCTTGGGGTCTTTAAAGACCTTAGAGATCTCCGTTTTTAGGATTTGTTTCAACATCACCTTTCGAGTCCTGTGATTTTCAAGGCCTTTAGACTTCTAAGACCTTTAGACTTCCAAGACCTGATTCAAGGTCTTTGTAGATCTCGAGACTTCTAATTTTTAAGGTCAGGGGTCTTAATTTTTTAGGTCGCTGAGGACTGTGGCTTAGGAGCTTTACTGGGACCTGAGGTCTTTGTGGATCTCGAGATCTCTGATTTCTAAGGTCGGGGATCTTAAATTTTGAGGTCCTTGAGGACTTTGGCCTATGGGCTTTGAGACCTTTGATTTTTCGAGACCTTTGATTTTCAAGGTCTTTAGAGATTTCAAGATCTTTGATTTTCAAGGTCTTTGGGATCTCGGGACCTTTGATTTTTAAGGTCTCATAGGATCTCAATTTTGAAACCTTTAATTTTCAAAGTCTTTAGAGATTTTGAGATCTCTCTTCTTCAAAGTTTTTTGGGGATCTCAGGACCTTTGATTTTGAAGGTCAAGAATTCTTATTTTAGAGGTCTCTAGGGACTAGGGACATGTTTCCAAAGGAGCCTTCTTTAGATCATGGACCTTCTTTTTAGAGGTCTTTAAGGAGCATAGCTTGGGGCCTTTTTGGTGCCTGTGCTGACTCGAGGTCTTTGGGGGATTTTAGAACCCCTGACTTTCAAAGTCTTTATGGGTCTCCTTTGGGGACCTTTTCATAGGAAGGTCTCCTTCTCCAGGGCTATTGATGGAGATTCTAAACCGGAGAATAGTTGTGTTTCTTATTACGCATTGCATAGACAAGCCTGCAACTTTGTAGTGCACGTGTTAGGTCACGTCTTTGTATTGCTCATGTGAGAGTGAGTGCGCGGGTTAGGCCGCGGCTTTGGGAAGTACATGCGAGACTCCAACTTATGAGTGCATGGTCTAAGCCCCGACTTTGGATATCTGATTGGCATTCTTTAGTAAGCTACTATTTCCAGCTCTTATACCTTGCAAAGAGAGCTTTTGACCTTCCATTAAGGTGTTTCCTTTGCAGGTCCTCTCTCAGAGGTACTTAGTTTGGAGGACCTCAACCTTCTGACCCTTCTATCATTAGGTTCCTCAGAGAGAAGGATTTGATAAAAGTTTGACAATAGAGCTATAGAACTCCTTTAGTCAATAGCAACAACAAAGTTTTGAAAAGTCCATATTTGCAAGAAGAAATAGCAAGAAACATTTAAAGGAATATAAGAAGAGAACCTGTGTTGGTTTCAACTTTTTTGGGGCGCAGAGACCTTTTAGGTTCTTCTGGTTTCACGCTTGGTGGAGTAATCCTTCAATTCTTGAGTTTTGCTTTCTGCTTCTCATTCCTTTTGACAGTCCCTCTTGCTTGCGAGAAAGCATTTTCTTCTTGTGGAAAACACCACGTAGACCTTCTCTTCCATTGCTTTGCATGCAATGTCATTATATGTCCTCGTTATAGAGGTCCTTCTTTGGAGTGGTCTTCGCTGACTTATTATGAAATATTAGTCCTGGAATTCTTTACTTGGGAATTCTCAAGGTAGGTCCTCATGGACTCAATATGGAAGTATTGCTTCTGAGGTTTTTTGTGTAGGAAGGTCCCAAGGAACTTTCATTTCAGATGAGGTATCCCTTATTTGGGAGTTTTCAAGGAAGGTCCTCATTAAAGAGGTTCCTTTTTAGAGAGGTCTCTATGAGACTTATTATGGAAGAATTACTTCTGAGGTCCCTTTTTTGGGAAGGTCCAAAGGAACTTCCATTTGAGAGGACCAAAAGGTTCTTCATTCTAGAGACCTCTAGGATCCTTCTTTGAGAGGTCCTTAGGGCTCTTTTGTTTAAGAGACCTACATGTTAGAGATCTCCGTGGCTACTTGTAGCTCCTTTTCAAAGCCATATTGGATTGTCTCGGCTTATTATGGGAAGAACCTCTTTGATTTGAGATTAAGCACCTGGATGGTGGATTTTTAAATAAGAACCTTGGTACTTTTGCTCTTCAACTTGATATGGTCCTTCCCAACTTTAGCTCCGTTTTGGGCTCGTTGCCTCAATCCTCAGAAAGACCCATTTTTTGGATAGATCGAGGTTCAAATTTTTTGTTGCAGCACCTTACTATCGCCTTTTGTTGTAGACTTCTATTTTTCCGAAATACTCTGGATCTCAAGGAATTTTTATGAGGAGGGGGAGCAATGTTCTCCTATGATAAATAGACACTCGATAATTTCCCTCATGACCACTGCTAGTACTAAATTGGACATCTTCATTTTGGTAAGGGTAGGGCCTTAAGTTTGGCTTGAATGCTTGAGGTTACTCATGCCAACTTCATTGAGGATTCAGGCACGTCTCTCCACAGCTTTATGGCTATGAGGCTTGCAATCTTATTTGGTATATGAACCATCCAACTGCAATACCTGTACATCTTTTTCAACTATCCAAGATAGGCATTCTTTATGTGAGTAAGCCAGCCAGGACCTGCTCTTTAATCGTCATCTTGGACAAGTACTCCTTGTCAAAGATAGCACTTAGCTCTTTTGCTCATCTTGTGAGTCTTTTTGTGGCATTTGATTTGCCTTTCTCGTGGAGTGGACTTTGTATACCTCTTCGTGGCTTTACTTATAGACTTTGCCTGTACTGCGAAGAAGGTCTTCGTTTTAGTGACCTTTTTGTCTCTGCAATGAGGAAGTCCTGATTATTTGTTGCTCAACAGAGGTCCTGCCATCAGGTGGCTTCTGCAGGTCTTGCTGGTAGAGATCTCCCATCTTTATCTAGCTTCCGATGATGGGAATTCTTTTAAAGAGGACCTTCGTGAATCTCTCAATGAGTAGGCCTTGAGGGTTTTTTTTGTGAAAACCTCCCACAGGTTTGATTCACTCCTTCATGCATGCGCAATAAGCATTGAGCCGAATTCTGGGCCTTGCAATGCATGTGATGCTTTTTCTTCCCTAGTCGTGACAGTATGTCGGGCACCTGTCTTACTGACTCATCGGGCATTTCATGCTTAAGCATTTGATTGCTGGTGGTCATTCTGCATATGTAACTTGAGTTACTTTGGGCTCTACATTGTTTGAAGCGAGCTTCTACAGCTTTCGACCAACCTTTGTTTTTATTATAATGGGATGTCCTAGTCCTAGCCCCCAAGACTTCTTGAGCATGGAGTGCTTGGACCTATCCTCAAGGGGGAAGGTTTGAACCTATCTTTCTTTTCGGCTCCTCCGATCTCGTGGACAGGCTAACTCGTTTTCTGAGATGTTTCTTGAGGAGTTTCTACTTTTAGAGTACCTTAAAGAATAGTCGTCATGATGACTTTGTAGTATCCAACTCCAGCTCCTTATATTGCACAACTGCTTCCTGTATCTTGGTGCGATTTGGATACTAGAGCCTCTACTTGGTACTTCATGATTTGTGGCTCATGCGGCTATTATTTTGTTCCTCATGGATTTGAGTACCTCCATAGCTTGTTCAGCACCAAATGCTTCTAAATTTTCAAGAACCATGCTTGATAGTTCATAACTCTCGAATATTCTGTTCTTTACTAGGAGCTCTCACAATTTAGGTGCCTTTGACCTTCATTAGTGGACTTGGAAGCTTATAGCTCTTTGCTTGGTACCTTATTGAATTAAGTACCTCTCTCAGGTGCTTGATAGCTTCTTGGAGCTTATCAATTTGCTTAAATGCTCTTCAAGCCTTGCTTTAGCACATAATCCATTGTGGTTCCTCTGGACATGGTTTGGATTGCCCAATTTGAATGTCTCTCCACTCCTCGCCAGCTCATGCTGACTTTCAATTTCGGAACATTTGGCTCTCTATTGGATATTTGGTGAATCCGGTTCCCCAATCATTTTGGAACTTCCTTAATTTGAGCTCCTTAGGTTTCTCCGCACCTCATCTATTTCAGGACCTGCAGTTTCTCCTCATCACGTGGACATTTGGGGACCTGCAGTTCTTTCTCGTCCTCAAACATCAGGGACTTCTATTGACTTCCATTGTAATCTTGCAAACTTGTTTGCTTGGTTTTGGCTTTTCGTTGGACAATTGGCTGACTTTGAAATCTTTAAGAATTTCATAAGAGAACTCTTAGGCAACTAATGCTTCTGTGGAAGTTTGGAATAGCTTCTAGCCTTATTGGGGATTTAAGTAGCCACTTACTTTGTGAGAGACCTCTTTCGACCTTAGGCTTTTTTGAAATTTTACTGGTCAACACCTGATGTGCATAGGACCTACATGGGCTTCTTGGCACACTTTCGCAATCGATGCACTGGGCATGTGCCTTTGTTGTAATTTTACAGCTTGTAGGGGCTACAAAGCCTTTCATGGCTTTAGAGCTTCCTTGTAGGAGCTTGTATGGTGCTGATTGCATCTTCTTATCTTGAGCAAGTTCATCAGAGGTCCTTCTCTTGGGTGAGCTTTAGATTTACTTGAGCGAGACCTACTGTTTTTTGCTTTGGCATTTACATGGCCATTTTTGCGGTTTATGGCTCTTCGCGGCCTAACGCTTTTTGGTATTTGCAAAGCCGTATGCAATATATAGGGTCTTTTCCACAAGTTTCTTTTTTCATTTCCCTTGATGAGGACCTGATTCACTTTTCCTTGTGAGAACCTCTATTTTATGATATAGAGGGGAGGACCTGAACTTCTGACCTCGTGGATAACAATCATGTGCTCTAATTGTATGAGCTTGATTATTAAGTTGCATCCTTCAATGGGATATGGCGTGCCATATGCCAAGGCGGTGATTTGTTGCTATCGAGTTTTCTTTGGATAAACTTCGATTTCTTTCCGAATGGGTGTTAGACCTCTAGACCCTTTAGGATCTAAACCTATTGAGCCTTTAAGATATGGACCTCTTAAGCCTCTTGGATCTGGACCTCTTGAGCCTCTAGGATCTAGACCTCTTGAGCCTCTTCGATCTGGACCTCATACGCCTCTAGGTTCTGGACCTCTTGAGCCTCTTGGATCTAGACCTCTTGTCTTTGGTTTTGCTTTCAACCTCAGGGTCTACTTTGTGTATCCCACTTCTTTGAACTCTATAAACACCCTTGTTTGTTGTGTATTTAGAGAGGTAAAGGACCTGTATGACAGGATTGCGGGGCTTAGGCGTCAAATTTCTCCACCTTTTTTGCCTTGTCCTTTTGTAGAAGGACCTTGGGGACCTGATCTACGGGCTCCTTTTTGGTTCCTTCCATATGTCCTGCCTCTACAATACCTCCTGATGGGAGTGTGTGCGAGTTGGCTGGAATTTTTGGACCTTTGGCCAAGGTTCCACTATTGGGAATGATTTAGGTGGTCAGAGTACCTCCGGTGATCAGATTACGTCCTCAATGGTTAGAGTACCTCTGGCGATTTGTGTACCTTCGGCGGCTGGAGTACCTCTGATTGGTAGAGTACCCCTAGTGACTAGAGTTCCACAAATTGGTGGGTTGGACTCTGCTACTGGACCTGATTGCTCAAGTGGAGAAGCCATGGCTTTTTTGTCCATTCCCCACAGACGGCGCCAATGTAAAAAATGGATTTTTTACCGGGGTATGGATGTAAATTTCTCTTGGCATGATTGGGGATTCTTTGGCTTGATCTTGATATTCAGAGGACCTGATCTCTATACTTGGAAGGCCTGATCTCTTATGCCTGGAGGGCCTGATCTCTATGGCTGGAGGGCCTGATCTCTACTCCTGGAGCACCTGCAAGACCAGAAAGAAGGACCCGGGGGAGTCCAGGGTTGTGACCCCGGGAGGACCTCCGATGCCTAAGTTAGCAAAGGGGATTTTTCTCTTATTAATTTGAGAGAATATAGAGAGAGAGTTTTGAGAGTAGAGGATTATATTCTCTAGAGAGAATTTCCTTGTGGAGAGTAGAGTTTTCTCCAAAAAGGATCTGGTGTGTTGAAACTCTAATCTTGCCCCCTTTTTATAGCAGTTTTTGGTGGTGGAGCATTAATTCCAGTTGTCCCTTCAACTCCATATAACGCTTATCATATTTTCCACATGACAAAATAGCTGGCTGGACTGGTCCTGGGCCTTTTGTATTGGATCTGGTCCTAGACTCTTATATTGAGCCTAGGCCTGGTCTTGAACTTTATCTCAATTGGGCCTTTAGGCCTAGATTGGATTATTTCATTCCTCATCAAACATAATACAGCAAAACCACATAAGGAAATTAAAAGGTTTGCTGCGTGTGGCTCCAGTTTTCGTATAAAGGTAGTTTCTTCCGGACTTGACTGAAAACATTCCCGACCTGTCATCCATTCACCACCACCAATCAGTATCGCCTATCCTCAACTGAACACTAGATGCTTCAGCCAACGTAGATTGAGCTTGTTCGGATTCCCACTCCCGCAATTGTCTTCTCCACAAAGTAAACCACTTGATCGGCATAGAATTAACATTGTGAAACCCAAGAATCCTGGCCCAAAGATAATGTAAACAGAGGTGGAAATATGTTTGTAAAAGTTCCGTTTGCAGTCCAGTTATCCCTCCACTAATAGAACAAATTAAAGCTTGATAGCTCTTCTAAATCAATCAAAGTTACATAAAAAAAATCAATTCAACCAAGTTTTTTAGTGGATACATCTACCTCCTCAAAATACAAGAAAGGCTTTAAGTAACAATAGAGAAATAAACACAAAAAGTCCCTGTAATGGTCACAAGTAATCAATTACCTGATAAGTTAACCAAATCCCAAAGTAATAAAATCTCAAAATATTATTTATGAATGATTAATGTCATATGTAAAATATGGATTCCAGGTGTCTTATTTATGCTATCTAATACTAAAACCTAATGGACTTGCACTAAATTAATGAATAGCATAAAAAAAACTAAATTAATGAAATAAAATAAAAGTACTGTGGTTACTACTATTCATAACCCTAAAATAATGAAATAAATAAAAACTGAACCGAGCAGAGTCGTTGAGGTTGAGCTCTTGACGACTACTAATCGATTTGGGTAAGCCGACGCCGCTTCTGTTCTCTGTCTTTCTTTTTCTTCTTCCCTGTTCATCGCCTCTTTCTTGTTCTTTGTTTTTTTTTTTTGCGGGAATCGCTATTGATGGGTGCTTATTTCGTGTTTTGAATTGTCAAAATGAGCTGATGTTTCGGCGGTGTTTTTGGCTCAAATCGAGTTCTGGGGTAAGTGGAATTCGATCTCTTACTGAGTTAAGATGTTAATTTTGTTTTTTTTTTTATATACGATGATCATGCACCCTAGTCAGCATGGCACCTACCAAAGAAACAATTTTAAAGAGTTGAGGTATATATAAAAAAGAAAAAAACTATTATGGAATATTTAAATCCTGTAAAAGGAGTTGCTGTACTCAAAGTTACTCAGATTCTTACTTACTTTTTTGCATCAATCTATTATCGGTCTTAGCTTCGATTCTGCATCATTTTCTCCTGCCTGGTTGGGTTTATTCAGTAAATGCTTGGTTTCATAAACTATTTCCAATGTACGTAGAAGACATAACAAGCAATTTGGAAAAGATCAAACCTCAAACAAAACTTGGACTAAAAATTAGTTGGACGAAAAGCAGAGCTTGCTACAAAAAGTTGAGAAGTTCACAGTTGGAGTGTTCAATGTCTAAGCAGTATATATTTCTTTGTGCGATCAATGTTTAAACCCCTCTAAGCATAGGGAGAGGTTAGAGCTTCTGTGTACGGCACCCCGTCTCTTCTGTAGAATTGGATGTTCTTGAGATCTTCTTCACCTCTATCACTTTCTTCAAGATTCTTATTCCACTGTAGTATATCTACTTTTCCTTCATAATATTGCAGTATCATGTATCCAGCATCTTTAACAGATTGTGGGACGAAGTTGCACATATAATCTACGTAATTTTTTGAGAAACTATAACCTCTATAATTAACAGAAATATGATATTCAAAAGAACCATATGTAATAAAATGAACCCACGAAGCATCGTTGCAGTATTCTTTCATCACCCAAACTGCATTCTTCCTCAACCCATCACGGACACACGTAAACAGATATTCCCCAACAACTCCCCAGTCACGGTTTCGATTACCGAACAAACCCATCGCCGGTGTCGACTTGCTCACTTCATAAAACTTCTCCTTACTCAAATCAAAAGCGAAGATTTTTTTACTCCCCTCATCTCCCCAAGTTTCCCAATGAAGTGCTCCATTCAATAACAAACCATGTGGCCATGGTTGAATGTATTTCAGGTATCTGTCATCAGGATTTTCAGTCTTTTTCCAGGAACCTGTTTTCAGCGAGAAAATATAAAGGCTAGCTCTTGCGTCGCTAGAATGTGTAGCTAGTAAGACCTTATAATCATCCGAAGCCGAATCATACCCGAAACTATAAGTGGTGAGGTAACAAGACAGGGAGATGACAGGCAATTGTCTATACCTTTCTTTTTTTTTGATACTAACGATGATCTTAGGCAATTGTCTATACCTACCGGTGAATGGATTCCAGACAACTATGTGATCCGTTGCATATTTCAAACAAACTAATCCATTGCAAGATCCGACCAGGGAAGGATACTTACTCACAGGACATAAGTCATCCGGTGGTGGCGGAAAACACACCTTGGTAATGGTAGGTGTTTTTACACCGTCACGGTAATCTGATATTACAAAACCCTCAGAGAGAGAGTGCTCTGTTGGGTCAAGAAATAGGAGTTTTGGAACGTTGGATTTGAGTCTAAGCTTGTGGAAATTTACACTGAGCAGCAAAGAAAACCATGACTTGGAGACTGACCTGAATCGATGAATGGATTGGATGGGTAACAAAGCAAGTATCTCCTCCACAATTTCTGGAGGGAGACGACAATTATTGGTACTGATCTTTGCTTCATCAACAAGCAGCCTCTCATCTCTCTTTCGTTTTTTTGATGAGCCCGAAGACGACGGCAGATTTCTGCTGGCAGCCATTGGATATGCCCTGCTCTGATGTTTGTTTCTGCAAAGAGAGATCTCATAATTTGCATATATATATATATATATAGGTGATTGTTTTTTTGTGACGACTCATTGGCATCTACAATTTTTTTCCCTTTGGGTTTTGGATTCGTCAGGACCGACTTAACACTTTGTATCAGAAAAAGGACCGACTTAACACTTCCTCTTGATGCTTTTGGTGGAAAGGCGGTAGGATTTGGATACGTACATTAATTAAGAAAAAATTAATGTATATTAAATTTATATTAAAATTTGAACTAATGGGAAAAAATCATGTAAGAAAATTACCAAAAATTTCAAAGGGCCATACCAAGGAATTTTTAGGATCTTTATCCTTTATTAAGGGATACATACATTAATTAATTAGCTGTGCCTGAACTCACTCCTTGAGTCAATTTTGGTTTCCCAAATTTCATCTTCTCAGCCCATGTCACCTGGTCTTCCAGGTGGCCTCCCATCCCTTCACTGTCGTCCTCCTCCACCTGTCACCATCATTCACCCTGCCACACTCGCCCACACCTAAAACACTCCCCAACCTCAACCCCCTCTCCTCCCAACTCCTCCTTTCATTGCGAATCCTCAACCCCTACCTGGCTCCAACCGCAAACCCCTCTACTTCTCCAATTGGAGTAGGAAGACTGTACAAAATGCTATTGAAAACAACCAGGCTTTCAGTGTCTATATCGAGAATATTCCTCTTAGGTGGACTGCAACTGACATTTTTCTGTGTTTTGCTAAGTTTGGTGAGATTATAGATGTCTTTATACCTGCTAAAATGACAAAGGGTGGAAAGCGTTTTGCTTTCTTGCGTTTCAGAAACAACTCTGATGTTAAAGAAAGGGATATGCTGGTGCACGAAAAACCTGAGTGGGTGGATCTTTTATTCTCTATATTTCGTCCATGGAAATTTGGAGATGTCTCTTGTGATCGTTTATGTTGGGTCCTCATTAAGGGCACACCACCGCATGCTTGGTCTAAGGATTTTTTCCAGCTTATCTCCACTAGAGTTGGGTCCATGGTTGACTGGAGTCTAGAATCAAAAAGTGGTGAACGTTTGGATGTTGCTGAAGTTCTTATACTCACTGCAAGCATTAAATTCATCAACTGTTCCTTTCAGGTTACCATTGGGGATGATCAGTTCGGTATTAGTATTGTTGAAACACAATATGATCCATTGGACTGGTCCATCCCCTCGTCGGAATTGTCAGTTCCGTCCTACGCTCCGATGACTCCTTCTGTGCCCAGGGTATTTGCACACGCTGGTTCCCTACCCACCTTGGAAGTTGGTGATTGCTCTACTGGTTCCAAGGATGCTGTGGGTCACTGTTCTTCGAGCTCCAAGACTACTTCCACATTGTCAGACGCATGCACCCATTCGGTTCCCTCAGACCCATTTAATCTTCGCCCTCTCATTGAAAAACTACCCCCCGGCATGGGCAATCACATGCAGCCTCAATCCTCACAGTCTCCAAAATATATTCCTTCCGAGTTGTCTTCTTTCAAAACCCACAATGATGTTGCAAGTCCGAATGTGTCAGTTAATCCCCATGAGTCCTCAACCCAACCCCCCATGACTCTGGTTTTAGTAGCCCAAGCCCTCAATGCCCAGCCATCTTTGAAAGCGAATCTTCCACTAGTGCTTCTCCTTATCTTAAAATATTATCGGTTCACAACGTGCCTTCATCTTCCCCACCTAGTGAAAATAGTCACCCCAACTCCCAAAAAGTAGTTGATAGAAAAGTTGCAGCCATTCCTAGGCATATGGAGCACAAGAGAGAAACTAAATATATTTGAAGGAAGGGCAGTATCATAAGTACTCCTGAGAGTAGAGAGTCCATTACAGACTCTGACATATGCAGATTTAATAAGAGGATTTCTAATGGTGAAGCCGTTGTCCAAAGCATTCCTGTGTCTTTCAATTCTATGGAGGTGGAGGAAACAAATCGAATCAGAGATCTAGTATGATGGGACAGAACTCACAACTCTTTGGAGACCAACTCTCTTATTGAAGATATGGTGATTAATGAAGCTTTTGATTAGGCCAGGGCTCGTGCTGATGCCTGACTCATCCAGAACAGTGTCTGTGTTTCTCTCATTTCTTCATGATCAGTCTTCTTGTTTGGAATATTAGAGGTGTTTGCTCTTCATCAAAACAATCACAGGTCCGTCAACTTGTATATTCTCGCCATGTTATCGACTTCCTTTTCTTGTGTGAATCTAAACATTCCAATGTGGACTTGGTGTTTTGTTACAAAATTTGGGGAAGAGGGAATATTGATTTTGCTAGTGTCAACCCTAGGGAAGGGGTGGTGGTATGATTTTTATATGGAACTCTGATGTTTTCCAGCTGAGAAGGAAGTTTAGTTGTGATAACTGGATAATAATGGAGGGTATCTATCTACAAAGTAATTGTGTAACTACTCTTTGTGGAGTTTACGGTGACACTAAGTGGAGCAACGTATTCAAATGCTTGATGACTTATCTACATTAAAACAACATAATTTCCTGCTTCATGGATTATTTTTGGTGATTTTAATGAAACCCTCAAATCTGAAGACCGAAAAAGTGGGAGATTGTACAGGAGGGGCACAAGAGCTTTTCAGGATTTTTGATGTAAAACAGAATCAGGGGGTGTCTATTCTTTATTGATATTGGATAGTTGATGTACATGGTATGAGTTGTGTGCAAAGGCAGAGAATCGGGAGTGAGGAGAGGAGAAAGAGAGAGAGAGAGTTCAGCTCGAGAATAAGAGGAAGCCCCCTAAAATATCTGATTTTTGGGGTATTTATTTGGAGTCAGCCCGACCACGTGTCGTGCTCCGATTGGTTGTCGTCAGATCACCTTTGGATAAACACGTTGATAAGGTTTCGTGGGCCTCCCGACTTTGGGCCTCGTCTACAGGTCCTGGGCCTCGTCTACAGGTCCTGGGCCTCGTCTGCAGGTCCTGGTCCCTGATCCTTGGGCCTCATCA
>JAKUCV010001551.1:8113-26581 GCA_028386065.3 Turnera subulata | reverse complement strand
CTGGCGGGACGTTGCGGGTTTAGAGAGTTGGCGCTTCCGGGCTCTCAAAGCATACCCTGGTGGTGGCGGCGCAGGTTGAGAGGACCGGGATCTAGGGATAGTAGGGTTAGGGTTTGATTCTACCATCTCGGGTGCCCCTCCTTCCTTCCCCTTGCCCGATCTTCTACCTACTCGACCCATTTAGTTTTCTATCGCTTTTGTTTTTTTTCTTCTTGTTTTCTCTCGAATTCGATTCTTTCGGTTCCCTACCAAAGAAAGAAAGGAGAGGAAGAAGATGGTGTGATATATATATATGTGCGTCTGCATGCCTGCTAGGGTTTCTCTTGTCTGCCTCGCTTTTGCTAGGGTTACTCTCGATTTGGGTCAGGGGCCCAAAATTTTTGAATCACCTTTCTTGTTTAAAAACATTTATCTTTTTTATCAAAGGTCCGGATGTTGCCACGTCTACGGCTAATGATTTATTCCGTTAAGTTTAACTGACGGAACCCTAATTTTTGTAAGGAGGAGGTTAAATAATATTTGTATCCATCTTTGTAGATTGATTTTTGGTTTTTTTTTTTATTCTCTAATTTAACATGTTAGTACTCATTCTTTCATTCATTAGTCGTCGTCTAATGATGAAACATATCCAACTCACCAATGATATTTCCTTGGTACAGTTATTCCTTAAAACATGAAACATATCCAACTCACCAATTACATTCATGGTAAAATCAGAAACATGACAGGCATTTTGTTTCTCACTCTCACTCACTTCAGGCTATTCATCACGACATAAACATGACAGGCAAGTATAACATACTGTTAACTTCAAAATCAATTACAATTACACGTATTTCATGTTAGCCATATACTTAATGTACTCAGTTTGTGAAAAGAATACATTCAGAAGCCAATGATGAGCTTCCAGTGAGCAATATTAATTTTCAGAGAGATAAAATTTAGCATTCAATGAATAAGTATTTACCTTTCCTTTGTGATTAGATAATCAAACTCCACGAGGTTGAGGTTAACAAGCTCAGTTGTTTCAGCCAGCCAGGTAAGTTTCAACTTTGTGGTCATCACAGATCCTTCAAGATGCAATACTCCAATCAACTGCGTTACATTTCCATCTTGGTCCTTTCCAATTTCAGTAATAATGGCATTTCCCCAGTCCGTCAGTGTGACCTCTTCATTTGCTGAGATGGACAGGGCATCGATTGCCAAATATTCTTTATGTAAGTTGTAGCCTTCTCTCCAGCACCCTCATGCTTCTTATGCCTTGGGATTATGCGAACAAATGGTTTCTCGGGGCCATTAGTCAAGGTCAACAACACACGCCGTTCCTCAATGACAGCAGTATGTCTTGCACACACAGGATCAATAATCTTCTTGTTAATCGTCCAAAGTTTGTCCCATTCCATCAGATTGAGGTTTTTGGAAGCCCCCTGAAAGAACATCACACTTAAAAATTATACTTCAAGAAGATGGAATTCCATAGGACAAACTAACCCAGTCGTACGTATGGACACAGGCTAGTATATATGACAAGAAGCACCGAACGCAGGGTAGTGGGCGGCTCTATAAAGATGACACATTTGAGCAAGTTATTTCATAATGGAGTCGTGTAGTTGATAACAGTTCATCCAAAGAGGCACCAATTGACAAGCTAAGAAACTTACAAGAATATTCTTGTCCTCAAATTTGCCAGTTGAAACATTAACTTGTCACATGTTAATTAAGAATATTTGACGATTAAAAGGCATAATAACGGAGAGAGATGTAATTCAAATGGCACATATCAGCTTACCTCCTCAAGAATAAATTGCACTAAGGCCTCAATTTTCAAGCCTCTACGTACGAACAATTCCTTGCACAGTCGGGAATCTAGGGTCATCCCACCCCTCTACTTTTCCATTCTCAACAAACCAGCGAAGATTACGCTTGCTGAGAAGCGTATAAACCATATTAAAAGTCGGCTGAATTCATAGATGTTAACCTTCCGGAGCCCCATGTCCTGTAGAATCCTTTCGTATTGGGCATTTCGATCATGATACTCGCTAGATCGGAGTGCATGAGTAATGCCTTCGAGAGCATCCACAAAATGTAGACTGGGTCTCGAAGGGATTTGTTTGGGTCTTGCATGTCTAACTTTCCACGAAGGCAACACTTCAAACCCCTCTCTGATCCTGTAATCATTTCTTTCCATAGTTTCAGATTCTCCTCTATATATGCTGTTGTTCCGCCACTTTGACTCAATACCATCCATTCTTTCTTTCCGCATCTGCTGCTCGTGGGGCGTATCATCAACATATGCTTTATCCTCACGAATCAATATATATGAAGAAAGCCACTAGGCTCCGGAGCAAATCGCAACCGCACCTTCCCAATCTCAGCACCTGGAAGAAGATCCACTTCAGAAGAAGGCCCAGTTCCAGTTTTCCCCTACAGGCTTTCCCGAGCCTTTTTTGCCAATATATGTTGATGTGACTTCATTCAAGGCGTCACTATATTCTGCTGCAATCGAATTGAACCAGCGAGCAAGATTCGCAAATTTCTTTGACTTCCTCAGACTTTCCCATCTCACCTGCATCCTGCTGCACGGAGCTTCCTGGATATAGATAATATGGCAGCTCCTGGAAAATGCTTCCTGGTCACTGGCCCACCGGTAAGTACTCCTATCTCATTCATTTCCCAGTCTATTCCAATCCCCCCAACCTTATAAGGCGCATATAATATCTCTCTATGAAAGGAATGCATTTGTTTTGAACGCAGGGGGTGGGCAAAACCACTCTGATAATGAGAGTATTCGAGAGCCTCAAATCCTCAAACCCTAACTTGAAAATTCAGGGCTTCTACACCAGTATTCTCCAGTAACCTCTAAGCCTTTTAGGCATATTTAGTTGGTAGAAGAAATGTTAAGGATGACGAATGATGATGGTTCGTCTGTACTTTTCCTATTTTGGGTACTAAACAGGTGAAATTAGAGAAGGTGGCGAGAGGGTTGGGTTTGAAGTGTTCACTTTGGATGGACGCAGAGCCCCACTTGCATCCACCACCATTTCAGCGTAACCAACTTTAGTCTCTCTAAGTTTGTGATTCTGCTGGTGTTTGATCAATCATCCTTCCTTGGCGGGTAGTAATACCTCTGTTTTTTGCGCAAATTGCAGTCCAGAGTCTTCGAGATGTCCAGCCGTTGGGAAGTATAAGGTTGACGTAGCATCATTCGAGTCGCTTGCATTGCCCGAGTTGCAGGTTTGGTGTTTGATGTTACTTCTTTATCTGCTTCTTTTAATTGAAATGTTGCCTTGGTTTGTTTTTGGCCAATTGTAAGTGGAAGGCACGTTTTGTTGTGGGTATCAGGTCAGAGAAGACACTGATCTCTTTATCATTGATGAAGTTGGCAGAATGGAGCTGTTTAGTTCTGCATTCTTCCCTGCTGTTCTAAATATTCTGCAATCTAATGTTCCAGTTCTGGCTTCTATTCCTGTACCAAAATTGGGCCGTGATATACCTGCAGGTATATTTCTTTTAATCCATTTGTCTTCAGTTCCAAAACCTCATTATTGTGCTGCTCTCCTGTTGCTAAATTGTTAATCTTTTTTCCGTAAGGGTCCAATTTTTACTAGCAGTCATGGTGATTGGAAAAATGATTAATAGGGGTTACGGAAGTTGCATTGCCTCCTAGCTAGTTGATTGAAAAAACTTTTCGAGTTCCTTTGGAAAGGACTGTATTGTTAGTACTTTTAGAGAACGTGAAACAGGCGGGTCTGCTTGGGGATTAAGAATTCAGATAAAAGAAAAAGATTGGGACTAGGAATCAAGTGTGGTGGCTCCTTTACCCTTTTTAGCTGGTAATCCTGTTACAATTATCATGCTTATTTGTGATATAATTATTACATTTATTGCGCGCAGTTGCAAGATTGAGAAATCATCCTGGTGCTACTATTTTCACCTTAAGCAGAAGTAACAGAGACGCTGTTAAAGAAGAGATCTACACCCAGTTGGTGGATTCACTTCACAAGAGTTAGATGCTACAGTGTGTCTGTGATATGAGGTTTCCATTTTATCTTGCATGCATGCTTTGTAAAGGTCTCCTTGTTGCGTTAACAGGACTTGGGTGTTGTAGTAGTAGTTCTTAGTTGGAGTTTACTATCATCAAAGATGTTTCAATAGCTCTTGATGTTGATTTGCAGCCTCATGTGGTGACAAGTAGGTTCTGAGCTATCAAGGCTCTTGTTACTTTGGCCAATCTATGCTGTTGTTTTTAAAGTTCACTGCATAAAAGGATTATGAGTTTGGCTGATTTGTCAACGCAGGGAAGAGTGTAGTTTATTGCGCTTCACCTCAACCAGGACACGAGAATAACATCTACTGTTCTACACTACCAAAAACAATGCTAGTTTTCGTTGGTGGGTTGGAGCACAATTCGATCCTAGCCATGGCCTATTTTTGCTGTGTATTCATTCTATTTTGGGTTAGTACTTATAGGAAGATTGTTAGCTCACCAGAGTAGCAAAAATGCTGGAAGTAGTAATTAGGTCAGTGTCCTTTAGACAGAAGGCACTGACCTTAACCCTGTAATGGAGTTGGATTAGGTAAACTGATAGCTTATAACCGGTGAAATCATGTCAGAATATCACATTTACTAAACTTTTAATAGTCGCATCCCAAAACAGTCTTTACAAAACCTTTATATTTGTACTGCATCTTCTATGAAGATTTTTTTTTTTTTTGAAAAAAAAGAAAATCCATCCGTTCTGATTTCCAACTGGATGAAGAATAATATACAGGCAAAGCCAAAGAAAAGAACCAAAAAATCAAACAATATGGAGATAAGTACATTTGTTAGAAGCAAATATACGAGGTTTACGAGCTTGGTTTTTCCTTTTCTGCTATCCGCAGCACCTCCTTTGCCATGGCAGAAAATGACTTGGCAGTGTCTTGCATCTCTGCAGTCCTAAGATTTATTCCCTGCAGAGTTGGTCAAGTACCTTTTAGTACAATTAAAATCAGAGACTACAGACCCATGTCTCCCTGGCATAGTTGGGATAAAGAGGACCACTTCAAACCTTAAAAGCATTCTTCATGCAGCATAAAAAGTGTTTTGGTACCAACCCAATCAGACAGAGAGATTCAGGATAAGAACATACGAGAAAGTTTGCATTAAACAAAACACTACACCGGAATTATAAAAGACACATTGGAGGATCTTAAATCGTACCTGCAACTTCTTCAAATTCTCCCGCAGCTTACTTTCAGCTACTTTAGCAGCACTAGCTTCCTGCAGTCAGAGTAACAAATTATCACTATTGCCTCCCACCTACCGGTGCATATCATTATCACACTCGTAAGAAAAATTACAAACGCGAGGTGGCATTTACTCACCCCGGATGAAGAAAAACCATATTTCTTCTTTACTTGATCAACCGCACCAGCCTTCTCATCTTGTTGCTCTTCTTTGATATTCTTCTCGTTCTTACCTTTCATCTGCTTTATTTTACCTGAAAAGTGGAAATATTCAAGAAGATTAGAATCAAAACAAAATTATATTCTTGTCGGTTGTAGTGTTATTTCAGGTGCCCCATCTTCGACTGACCTGTAAAAGCCTGAAACTTGCTTGCCAATTTCTGCTTGTTAAGACCTGCCAATATGTTTTGATCTTTGGGCTTCTCTTCAAAATCATCGAGGTTGATGTCATCTTGCAGAACAGAAATGAATAACACATGATTAGCAAACCAGTAACTGCATCAGCACTAGAAATCAGAAGGAAGATATCATCACAAAATGACAGGAAAACTTAAAAGTTTGGAAGTCAACTGCGCTAAGTTGCACTGTACTGGTAGGATCACAGTTAGTTTCTCAACTTCTTAACTACCACACCACCCCTGTGTCGAAGCTGATAAGCATCACAGTCTTCATGCAATATAGATGGATGACGTGAATGGCAATCTTCCAATAAATTTATAGAGGAACTAAGCAAAATTAACGAGTACCAAGAAGAAAACAAGTTTTATAGTAGCCAGAGACATACCTATGTCCAGGTCAATCCCATCATCATCCATAGCCATGTTATCTTTATTCTCATCATGACATTCAAAGTTTGCAGTTGAAAAATTCATTGAGAGTTCTCCGATACTTTCCGCAGTATCTTCAGTTTCCACCTCAGGACCCTGCTTTGGCTTACTTCCTTTTATATCTTTAATCACAGATCCAAATATACCCTGAAATGCATATCTCATACAAATGAGCTTCAGAACATTAGATAAAGAATTAAGGATGGAATTCCATGATCTCAATCTTAGCTACCTTTTTCTTCTCCTTTTGGACTGGGCTTCCCGTTGCAGTACCTTCTTGTGATGACATTGTATCTCTTCTGAAGACTTGACTGGCAAGATCCAAAAGCCTGGAAAAATGGAATGCGAAAAGTTAACACGATAAGGGGTTTGAAAAAAGTATAGATCTTCTCTATTTGCATCAAGACATGACAATTATGACAGAAGGGCTTTGAACGTGTGGTTAGAGGAAGAGGAGTAACAGAGACAGAGCTCATTGCAACATGTAAACAAGCAGTCACCGTGCTATTGCCACAAATTGCAAGTGTTGGAAAGGTAAGACTCTATCATTAGGAGCTTCTTGGAGAAAAGATTCACCAAGTCACGCTTGAATTCCTCATCATGTAACTTAAATTTTGGTTCTTTGTTTATTATGTTACTTAACAGTAGAATATGTGACCAGATTAAGTTTTCATTTTAGTTCAATGATTTTCATTTTTTTGAAGTCAATAACTAAGCAATCTTCTCCCCAATAACTCCCACAGATAACAAGAGGATTATCAACAAAAGTAGTCACAAGTAACTACCTGAAGTTTTCCTTTTGTAGCAAAACTGACAGGCCAAACATTTCCTGATTGCCATTCACCTACAAAAGAAGAAAGGGATTACGTATTTAAATGTTTGCTCCTCGAGCAACAAATTTCAGGAAATAAATTAATCCAGTTCTACCAAAAGAAGCTCTCCATCCTTTGAACATGATACTGAACTGTCAGAGAAAGAGTTCAACTTTGGTGCCGAATATGTGAAACCTCTCACTGAAAATTCCCTTATCAATGATAGCTCCGGCACAGACCTTCCATTTCAAAAACAAGCAAATGTTAAATGCAATGGTAAGGTCACAGAAGCATAAAACTGAGGTTCAGAGTAAGTACATTTGTAATATATAGAAAAAATAAAAGCAATGAAGTTTAAATCAACGTCAATCCGAATGCCAAATGGCCTGGTAATCCCTAAATGGTCACATCTTCCGTCTAAGGCAACCATGGTTTTCCGTCATTGTTATTTATAAGCATAGATATTTCCAAAAAAATTCCAACTCACTTCAATCATTATAACTTTAAAAATGCAAGTTTGATCGTCAAAGGAAGCATATTGGACAAAGGAGGTGGCATTACGTTGGGAGAAAAACAGTAGCAGCCTTGTGAAAAAGGTTTGATAGAGCTAAAGCTAATATTGCTAATGTTAAGAAATCCTAATTCATGCAATTACATGAATGCCAATAATGAGGGAGTCAAAGCTGTTCATACGTTAAATCATACTGTCCTTATCGTTGCAGTTAATTTTTACAGGCAAGATAAGACAGCAATCACCTTATTTCAATTTTCCCACTGGATAACAGGAGAACAAGGCCAACATCGGATGAACCACCAAATGTTGAAGCCCAGTAACAAGAAGAGGAGTTAAACTTCTTCTTGTGGAGAACCTTCTTGACGCCCTGGTAGATACCAAAAAAAAGACAAAGGAATGAACACGACATTCACTAATCTCCGGCAAACACAACTAAGTATGGAAACATGCCATAATACCTGCGCAACATGGTTTACGGAATACACATACACAGCTTTCTCAGAGCATATCAGTAGATAAGACTGTCTTGATATATCTTCCACAGAGCTGCCTTTACTCGAATCCGAACCATTTGACAGAATTGTTCCTCTTGCTGACATGTCTTGTCCATCTGTAAACAATGAAAATATAATTGTTCCATACCTAAGCCATTGACAGTCAAAATAGACTACTCCTAAGAAAACGTACCCAAGATTTGCATAAACAGAGCCCTAGAGGGTTTCTTAGGATGGACAGATCCGGTGCTCATCATGTTACCAGTATCAGCATCAAGATCTAGAACTGAGGAGTCCTTTGTTGCAACCATTAAAGTATTCTTCTCAAAGCCCTGTATAGAACAGGTTTCGAACTGCAGAGAGATAATCCCAGTTGCGATTTCACTAGGAATGTGCTTCTGATATATGAGTGTAGGCCCCTCCAAGTCAATAACAGAAACCTGTAAAGCCAAGTTAAGTTTCTTCTTCCACGAGGTGCGAACAACATGTAGATTCAACCTCAGAATATTGGCAGCTAAAACTTCAGATTGAAAATAGTCGCAGAGGAAAAAAGGAGAACAAGCTTACATATCCTTGATCAGAGCCGACCGCGAGATGTCCTGAGATAGAGCTTATGCTAATGGAGAGCACAGAACCGTTCACCTGTGTAAGTTTAACACTCTGAACGATATGGCTGTTTCCCTTTTTGGAACTCCCTGGCAAAGAGAAAGAAAAACCACTGATTGTTAGACAAGTATATCTTCACTCCGTAGCGAGTCAATAGTACCACAAGAGGGTAATCAAGTATGGAAAATAGCGAGAACTTTCAACCTACTATACAACTAAAATAGCTTAATTATTTCTTTAAAGAGAAACATGGTATTATTTTTGGAAAAATTCCAAAGATATCACATAACCATAACATAAGGTTCATTTGGCCTCCAACAGGAACTATGAAGTTGTCTAACTGACATATCAGAATTAAGAACAGAATGAAGTGGCTGCATGTTACAATGCAGAAGCTTTGGCTACTACATCAAAGCAATACCAGAAAAGCTTTTACCGATCTGAAATAACACTCATTACAGAATAGTAGGATCTTTTACTTTACAATACCTTGAAAAGACATGAAACTACGTGCTCAGGTTTTAATTTGAAAATGCGAACCTGCAGATCAATGGATACAGTAAGAACACCACAAATATCCTCAAGCAAATATATCTCTGCAAGTACATGTATCTCTGTTTGTGAAAACTGACAAGAAATGAAACCCAGTATCAATGATAATTACCATTCCATTTTGATCGCCTGAAATAAGAAGCCGAGAACTGCCATCAAAATGCAATGCCGTCACAGCCACACCACTTAAAGAAAAACTATCTTCGCTCTGCATCAAACAAAAGAAATGAAAAGAAAATATGAAGACTTTCATCCAATAACCGCCATCAATATAAAAACTGCAAAAGGAAGAAGAGCTCCCCTGATCATCAGGTATAGACAACAAACATAAAATTACTAATTACTAATGAAGAAAACTAATCAAGTGATTAAGTTTCCCTTCATTTCAGAATTTCGATCATTCTAAAACGCAAGAAATAAACTCACCTGTTGCTTTAGTGAGAGTATAGGGATAAGCGATGGACAAGATACATCCCAAAAGTTTACTGCTCCATCACTGTGTCCAGTTATGTACAAGTTTTGAATCTTTGTAAAACCAGTAAACTGGTTTGTGTGAGTTCCATCCTTAGGTTTTGCCTCAAGAGGAAAAAGTGAAGGAATACCTTTGGTCATCAGAGCATAATCCTACATCAGCATAAAAATTTAATAACACTAGTGGGCTATGAAGATGTAACACACAATTGCAAAGAGAAAATTGGAAAGCTCCACAGTGAGCTTGTCTAGATTTTACCTCATCTCCTGAACACAGCAAATGGGGGTTATTGGTGATGAATTTTGCTACAGTGATGCTCGAGTCAGCAAATGGCATCTTCACCATGACTTCTTTTGGCAATGATGGTGCACCCCTAGATTGGGATTGTAGAAGATACTTCTCAATGGAGCAATCACCATAGAGATAAATGCGCCCTGATTTTCCTATCAGCACAAGTGTATCTTGCTTTGCTCACTAGAGCTAGAAATGATCTCCATGTCAATACAAGCCTCAGGCAAATGAATCCCCAACTTGATGAATCTCTAGAAAGAAATGGGGCATAGAAAGAAATAAGACATACCAAATTGGAATATTGCCATTTTAATTTTGCCATTTTATCTAAGAGATTGCAAGAGACTCCGATGCATACAACATCTTCCTGCTCGTCTGAAGATGTTGGATGCCCCGAACTGCACTTCACTGACATCTGTTTCATCATCTGCGATGGCCACAATTTTGGAATGTTGCGATTTTAATTTTGTAAATTGCTTCATGTTGGATGCGTGTAGTTTGATGAGGAGGAGTAATATTAACGGATTACTAGTATTAACGGATTACTCATCTCCTGAACACAGCATTACTAATATTAACGGATCTTCAGCTTCTTCTTCTTATTCTGTTGTGGTCCCATTTCTACATCCCCACTGTAAAGGAGGAGGACGGCGACGTATCTTAAGGGATTTGACCTTTGCCCATGTCCTTGCTCCTCCCTCTCCAGAATGGTGTATTGATAATTCCTGGGATTGTTATGTTTTGGGGGAGTCTGGGGTTCGCTTCCACCGCAAATATATAGGAGCTATGCATACTGTGGAAGTTGAAGCAGAGCATGTGCTCTATTATATTCATGCCAACCGAATTTTCATGGTTATTTGGATGGGGCAATCTGGGCACGATTTGAAAAAGCAATAATCCCAGGCGCGCAGGTCATCCAGTCCGGGGTCCATCTCAACTTTGCCGACAATGATGATGATAACGATGATGATTTGGAGAAATTAGAAGACCAAGAAGAAGAAGAAGAAGAAGAAGGAACCAACCAATACATAATGGGGCAGGATGAATTTGAGGCAATTGCCAATTTCATGAAACAAAATAACATAGAAGAGTTGGACACAAACAAGTTCAAAGCCTTGGACGAGTAGACTAGAGGGATCCATTTTAAAATATTTATGTTCTCCTTGCTTGTCTTAATCTTTTGATTTGATCTGTGTGGGTGTACGCCTTGCCTATCCATTAATTGCATCTCGATCTTGAATAATTAACATAATAGTAATAATTACACAGTCAGAAATAGAGAATGGCCAACGAGAAAAGTGCGTTTTTCTCCATGCAGACGTTTGATTACTGTCTAAAAACAGTGTTCAGATGTTGATTGTAACTCTTCCTATGAATTTGATGCTAATTTTGCTGAAGGCTAGGTTTCTTAAGCCGAATTTTATGTCTGATGTCCGCTTTCAGGTTCAGAGTAGTTTTCGAGAGTTTCTTTTCCGCGAGTTGAAAAGAAACTCCTTATGCTGACTGCCTTATTACCGTGGACTATGCAATGTGCTGCTGCGGAACCTTTTGTTTAATTTTGGTAAAACATGTGGGGGTCATCGGTTGTATTTGCTGTATTTGTCTGAAAACATGATATAATTTTTGCAGCAAACCAAGCGCTGAGCTGATGATACATTGGAACTTGGAAGAGAAAATGGGGGCTTTGTTTATCGTCAACTTTATTATTCATTCTTCCATTATCTTCTAAGGAGGTGCTTCACATGGCAACTCATTCTAGGACCGGGACGGAGATTGGCATACACTCAGCTCATGATGTTCCTTGCGAGGGAGGGAGGGAACGGAGACTTTTAAGTTCTCTCTAAAGTGTGTGGCAAAAAACCATTTTGTATTGCAATGTGTAAAGCTTGTTACAGAATGACACCTACTGTATGATGAACCTCTGTTTTGGATCAACTAAGAAAATCAATTTTGAGTTAATTCCATTAATTAGAAAGAAAGTCAGTGAGTAAGTGCAATTTGGGTCCACACTACTCAAAAAATTGTCCAAAAAAAAGGTACTACATACATGCATACATACTTGCAAAGTGGACGCAACTTCCTCGCAAAGCAAACAAACCAACATCAGCCCATTAGTGTGTTTACACCGCGTGAAGACTTTGAGTAAACGGCCCAATTGCTAAGAAAGATCAATATATGTCTTTTTACAGCACTAAAATACATCAGAGTTCAAGCTCAAATATCTAACTTCACATTACTTTTTTTATATATGGAGAGACTTAACGCATCCTCCTAGTACATGGAGAGTCAAGATTTTTCTTTTTAATTTCCATGATTAGAAGGACCCAAAAGTCATGAACAACCAAATTTAAGTATTGAATTTGGTGACACAATTCACCCCCACATTGCTTTGTTTTTTTGTGTTACATAATGATTTTGCTGTGGTAATGGCAATATCCCTGTCTCTTGCAATTAATGCGGCCTTCCCCGAAACAGAAGCACACAGATGCGCTTTGAATTACTTGGATCGGCCATAATTAATATATTAGCAGATGATCCAACCAATTAATTACCAGGAGATCTCACCTAACTCCATGCACCAAGGGTTATATAAGTTTTTTTTTTTGTCGAAAGTTAAATATCATTAATTATAACCAAGGGTTATATAAGTTTTTGATTGTTTTGTGTGACATAACATAATATATTCCACCAGGCAAAGCAGCCCTTGTTTACACTACTTTAATCAATTATTTAGAAGACTTTTAGTAAACGGCCCAATTGCTGAGAAGGTTCATGCGTGCATGAATGCCCTTATTTATATGTAGTTAGTCCCACACATATAATAGTGTTAACACTATTATAATTCAAACTTTTGTGGTCTTCAATCTTCATAATTCAGATCCAACATTCTCTCTAGTTATGGAGAAGAAGGATGATATCTACCTCAACTTCAGTTATGGTTTCTTCTTCTTCTTCTTCTTCATGTTCATCTTCATCTATGGTCTCGTCTGGCGTCGCAGCACCATATTCAGAAAGATTATGGGATCTTCTTCTGAGTCTTCAGTGATTTATAATGTGGCTGCTGCTGCTTCTTCTTCTCCTTCATCCAGTAGTACTGGTACAACTGCTGTAACCAGCTGCAATGAAGACGATGATCTGGCCATGAAGAAGTACGATGTGTTCCTCAGCTTTAGGGGTTGTGATACCCGCTTTGGTTTCACTACTCATCTCAAAGAAGCTCTGTGCGCCAAGCTGGGAATCGAGGTGTTCCTGGACGAGGAGGGTCTTGTTGGAGGAGATGATATCTCGCCCGTTCTCTTACAAAGAATCCAAGAATCCAACATTTCTGTGGTGATCTTCTCCAAGAACTATGCAGATTCTCCCTGGTGCTTGGATGAGCTTGTCCAAATCCATGAGCAGTGCATCATGCAAACTCATCATCCATTGAACCAATACACAGTCTTACCAGTCTTCTACGGAGTGGATCCAACCCAGGTTCAAGAGCTGCAGGGTGATTTCGGGAAAGCATTCATCAAGGTCCAAGCAAAATCAGATATGAACATCAAGACAAAGAGATGGAAAGATGCTCTGTCCCACATCTCCAATCTAAAAGGCTGGGATTCACATAACTTCAGGTACCATTCCATCCAATGAGTCATGATTACACGCCTGCCTTTTTTTTTTAACCCATTTTTTCTGTGCACATATTATGTTTTCTTTTCTTTTCTTCTTTTTTTTTTTTTCCAATATGTACGTAATTTTTTCTAGTAAGAATAGCATTTCAATTTCTTTATTATGGGATTTACTTTATGGCTTTTCTTTTAAATGAATAAGTTCTTTATTTGTTTTCACAGTGTTGCACTTTTAATTTCTTGGTCTTGTTTTTTTTACTTAAGTCTAAATGGGTTCATTTTATATTATATAATATGCTAGGTCTGAATCCGAGCTAATCAAGCAAATAGTGAAAGACATTGAGAGCAAATTGAAGCATTCATCTATGCTTTCATTATTATATGATGACTACTCGAGCAGTGGCCTTGTTGGAATGGAATCACGTGTTGGAGAGGTTCTATCGTTACTTGATATTAGTAGTAGTAGTAGGATGCGCATTGTGGGGATTTGGGGAATGGGTGGCATAGGCAAAACAACTCTTGCCGAAATTGTGTTTAAAGTAATTTCTTCCAAATTTGAAGGGACATGCTTTTTGCCAAATGTCAAGGAAATGTCGCAGAACCCAACAGCACTACTCCAGGAACTTCTATCTCAACTATTAGAGATACCAAATCCCAACGTTGGAACTCCAAACTTGTTGTCTTTTGGCTTTTCACGAAGACTTGAGAGAAGAAAAGTTCTAATAGTTGTGGATGATGTGAGCAGCTCCCTACAGTTGGAACAACTCATTGGAGGAGATGATCATCAAATATTTGGCCCCGGAAGCAGAGTGATCGTAACAAGCAGGGACAGACAAGTTCTTGAACATCGATGCGATGTCATATACGAGGTTATGAAGTTAGAGGATGCGGATTCTCTTCAACTCTTCAAATCACATGCATTTAGAGGGAATGGTATGGTCGTCAGTACGGATCCATGTTTCACTGGACTGTCACGGGAGGTGGTAAGATATGCCCAAGGCAATCCTTTGGCCCTTAAAGTCTTGGGTTGCGATCTGTTCAAGAAGGATAAGGGAACTTGGGAAAGTGCATTAAGGAAATTGAAAGACACTCCTCACAGGGACATTCAAAATGTTCTAAAGCTAAGTTATGATGGGCTGGAGTGGCGAGAGCAGCAAATACTTTTGGATATAGCATGTTTTTTAAAAGGATGGTTTTTACATCACATTGAAGCAATTCTTGCAGATGCTAAGTATGCAATAGAACATCTTAAGGATAGGTGTCTTGTTACCGTGTGTGGCAAGGAGGGAAGAACAGTAGGAATGCATGACTTGATACAACTAATGTGCAAGGAAATTGTTTTGGATGAAGATCGTTGGGATCCCCGGAAAAGAAGCAGGTTGTGGCGTCATAATGATATACTCCAAGTGCTAAATAAACCCAAGGTACTTACAATGTTAATGACTGACTGGAAATAATATTTGTATCCATCTTAATTTGTAGATTGATTGATTTTGGTTTTTTTTTTTTTTTATCCTCTAATTAACATGTTAGTACTCATTTTTTTTGATTTGTTGTCGTCTAATGATGATCAGAGAGTTGAAAGAGTTGAAGCTTTGTCACTAGATATGTCCCAAGTTAGCCGTATAATTCAATTATGTCCCAAAGTCTTCGAGGAAATGGACAATCTAAGGCTGCTTCGATTCTATTGTTTGGATGACAGTCATATTCCAACAAAGAATCCCACCAAGCTTCATCTACCGCAACAAGGGCTTGAATATCTTCCAAATACTCTACGGCTACTCCACTGGGATCGCTATCCATCAGCGTCTCTGCCATCGAATTTTTGTCCAGAGAATATGGTCTATCTTAAAATGCCTGGGAGCAGCCTTACACAGCTTTGGGAAGGAGATAATGTGGTATGTACTCAAATAATCTTTTATACAGATTTTAGGAACAAATTAATTAAAAATTAAGATGTCTTAATTCGAAGTACTTTAAATGTTTCTGATGTGGTTTAAATTTGTGTGTGTGTGTGTGTGTGTTTTGTTTTTTTCTTCATTGCAGCCTCTGGTTAATTTGAAAGTTTGTGACCTTAGGCGGTCTGAGGAGTTGATTAAGATTATGGATTTATCGGGAGTCCCAAATCTTGAGGAGTTGTATCTAGGGGGATGTTCAAGCTTGGTTGAAATCCCTTCTTCGCTTCAGCTTTGTCGGAAGCTCACCAAGATTATTGTTTCGGATTGCATCAATCTGTGTGGTTTTCCAAGTGATCTTCGCTTGACATCACTTGAAGAGGTTGGTTTGGAAAGGTGCCCAAGAATCACACAGCTTCCAAAACTTCCTTCAACGGTAAAGACCTTATATATGTACAGTAGTGGGATAAAGCAGGTGACAGCAGCATGCATTGGGCATTTAACCCGACTGCGGAAATTGTATGTTGGTGGGGTTTTGGAGAGTCTGCCATGCGAAATTGGTTTCCTAATTAATTGTCTGGAAGTGCTCTCGATTTGGGGCGGAGGGCCAAAATTAATAAGCATTCCGGATACGATTTGCAATATCACTGGACTTGTATGGTTGCTATGCCACTCCTGCAAGAATCTTGAATCTCTGCCTAACGGGATTGGGCGGTTGAAAAGATTGAAAACACTTTATCTCGCAGGATGCTCAAAGATAAGGAGTCTTCCAAGTGATATTGGGGGGTTGACAAGTCTGGAATGCCTTGTTCTCACAGGATGCTGTAGCATTACGAGTCTTCCGGAAAGCATATGTGATCTTGAGAGCCTTAAGTGGCTTTCTCTCGATGGTTGTGTAAACCTACAGGGTTTGCCGGACATTCTCACCCCTCTGAATGTATCGCTTACAACACTAAATTTAAGTGGGACCAGTATTGAGTACTTGGGGTCCGAAGCCATCGAACGACTTTCTAATTTAGGAAGGCTTTATGTAAGAGATTGCAAGAGACTCCGATGCATACAACATCTTCCTGCTGGTCTGACTCATTTGGATGCCCTCAACTGCACTTCACTAACATCTGTTTCATCATCTGCGATAGCCACAATTTTGGAACATTGCAATTTAAAGTTTGCAAATTGCTTCATGTTGGATGCGTGTAGTTTGATCAAGAGAGTTGTGGATTCGAGAGTAGTCGCACCACTAAACCTTCTTAGATCCATGCGGTTTTGGATCCCTGGGGATGAAATCCCAGAATGGTTTGAATACAAAAGTAGCAGCAGCAGCAACAGCATTACTAATATTAATGGATCTTCTTCTTCTTCTTCTTCTTTTGTGGTCCCATTCCTACACCACGATAGAGGACGGCCACGTATCTTAAGGAGTCTGACCTTAGCCTATGTCATTGCTCCTCCCTTTCCAGATCGGTTTATTGATTATTCCTGGTATTGTTATGTTTTAGGGAAGTCTGGGGTTTGCTTCCACCTCAAATATACAGATAATTTGGATACTCGGGGAGTGGAAGCAGAGCATGTACGCTATTGCAGTATTTTTGGTTTGGGTCGGCTAATCTGGGCACGATTTGAGGCCCCAATAATCCCAGGCGTGCAGGTCATCCAGTCCGGGGTCCATCTCAACTTTGCCGACAGTGATGATGATGATGATGGTGATTATTTTGAGAAATTGGAAGACCAAGAAGAAGAAGAAGAAGAAGAAGAAGAAGAAGAAGAAGAAGAAGAAGAAGAAGAAGAAGATGATGATGATGATGAGGAGGAGGAGGAGGAGGAGAAGGAGGAGGAGGAGAAATTGGAAGACCAAGGAGGAGGAGGAAGAGGAGAAGAACAACAAATGACCAACCAATACATAATGACGCAGGATGAATTTGAGGCAATTGTCAATTTCATGAAACAAAATAACATAGAGGAGTTGGACACAAACAGCTTCAAAGCCTTGGACTGAGTATTGGGATCCTAAATTGCAAGCACCTTGTCTTCATTATTTTATTTGATCTGTATGTGTGTACACTACTAGCCTAACCATTAATTGCATCTCTTTAATCATTAGTAGTATAGATATAGCTGCCCATTGTTATCGATTCTTCCCATTTGGGATTCGGTTTATTCATTAATTGTTCTTGGGTGGGAATAATTATTATGTTTCAGTTGACTATCACATAAAGTGTGTATGTAATGCTAATTTGTTACAGATTGACACCCCCTGATTGTATGCTGAACCACTGTTTCAGAACAATATATAGAAAGATAGACACAAAGATAGTCTCTGCTCTGTCTTCGTCTTTTGAAGGATGGATACATCATCACGATTTTTATCTATCTTAAAAGACAGACAGACAGACAAACACATTTGGAGCAGTAGGAGGGTACCAACGGTGAGCTATACATATAGGGTCCCAAATAGTTAATTAAAACGTTATTAGCTCATCATCGATCATCATCTAAAGGAAAGTTTTTGTCAAAATCTTTTCACATAACAAAGCTTCGTCTGCACAAGAAAATCATAAAATAGTAGTAGGTGGTAAATGAGTGACATGTCCAACTCCTCTACTACAATTGGAAAAAATACTCAATCAAGGGGGAAACATCATCAAGGTTTGCCTATCGGCCTCGGCCATCTGGAATAGCGAAGAGAACAATAGCCTTTGAAGCCCTAACAAACGGAACATCACATCTGAAGTAGCCCTTCCTCTCAAGCTGTAATATCTCTCCACGCTTCAGATTCCTCATGTTTGAATCTCCAAGTGCTGGAGTCTCCTTTCTTGTACATGGGTTACAAAAGTCAAGGAAACTCTCTCCTTCTTCCAGCTGCATGCAAATTAAATATAATTTGCAATGGTTATTTTCACATCCCAACAATTACATTAATGCCATATACTTAATGTACTCAGTTTGTAAAAAGATACATTCAGAACCCAATGATGAGCTTCCAATAAGCAATATTCCGTTTCAAAGATATAACATTTAGCATCCAATGAATAGTATTTACCTTCTTCTTTGTGATTAGATAATCAAACTCCACGAGGTTGAGGTTAACTAGCTCAGTTGTTTCAGCCAGCCAGGTAAGTTTCAACTTTGTGGTCTTCACAGATCCTTCAAGATGCAATACTCCAG
>JAKUCV010001550.1:0-62255 GCA_028386065.3 Turnera subulata | reverse complement strand
TGATGCCGTGATGGCTTACTATTGGTTAAGCCGGTTGGTCCCATTTACTTTTATGACATCTCGAGGTTAATACATTTTCATGGAAAATGTTTGTATACCGAAGCATCGGTTTTTGTACCCCGGGTTTTCACGAGTATTTTGGTAACTCTTTTTCATTTAATTATTTATTTTTATTTAATTGGGGGTACGGGCTTTCACACCAGGAGTAGAGTACGTGTTATTCTGTGATGCCTCTAGTCATGGGTTAGGAGCTGTGCTTATGCAAGAAGGACGGGTGATTGCATATGCCTCTAGGAAATTAAGGCCTCATGAAAAGAATTACCCGACACATGATCTGGAGATGGGAGCTGTGATTCTAGCGTTGAAGATTTGGAGACACTACCTGTTTGGAGAGAAGTGCCGGATC
Organism: Turnera subulata; assembly: GCA_028386065.3. Lineage (NCBI taxonomy): Eukaryota > Viridiplantae > Streptophyta > Magnoliopsida > Malpighiales > Passifloraceae > Turnera > Turnera subulata. The sequence continues at coordinate 61,849 of JAKUCV010001550.1, read as the reverse complement.
TTCACCGACCACAAAAGTCTTAAGTACATCATGACTCAGAAAGAGCTCAACTTACGACAGAGACGTTGGGTTGAGCTACTAAATGATTATGACTGTACTATCGAGTACCACCCTGGAAAGGCTAATGTAGTAGCTGATGCCTTGAGTCGGAGACAGCCGGACGAAGCCTCCACTACTTACTCGATGTCCGCACTCATTGAGTTAAAGAAGTTGGGAGCTGACCTGACAATTGATGATACAGGAGCCTTGATAGCACACATGAATGTCAAGTCCAATCTAAGAGGGTGGATTGTGGAATTACAAGATGGAGATTCAGACCTTGTCAAGCTAAAAGAAGGAGTACGTAGCGGCAAAGAAGAAAAGTTCCGTATAGCAGAAGATGGAGCATTGATGATTGGAAAGCGGCTTTGTGTACCCAAAGTTGGAGACCTGCGTAATCAGATTCTGGAAGAAGGACATATGACCCCGTATGCTATGCATCCGGGAAGTACCAAGATGTATCAGAATCTAAGGAGCCATTATTGGTGGCCTCGAATGAAGAAGGATGTGGCAGAATATGTTGCGAGATGCATCACCTATCAACAAGTGAAAGCGGAGCACCAAGCACCAGCCGGGAAGATGAGATCTCTCACAATACCAGAATGGAAGTGGGAGATGATCACGATGGACTTCGTGATAGGGTTACCGATGACTCAAAGGAAGTATGATGCTGTTTGGGTCATTGTCTATCGTTTAACCAAGACCGCTCATTTTCTTCCAATCCGCCAAACCGATACCATGGATACATTAGCGAAAAAATATGTTGCGGAGATTGTGAGACTGCATGGTATACCCAAGTCTATAGTGTCCGATCGAGATCTGAGGTTTACCTCTCGATTTTGGAAGAGTCTGCAAGAAGCGCTCGGTACTAAATTGAGCTTCAAAACTGCTTTCCATCCGCAGACGGACGGAAAGTCTGAAAGGACTATCCAGACTTTGGAAGATATGCTCAGAGCTTGTGCACTCAACTTTAGTGGAAGTTGGGACAAATATTTACCATTGGCAGAATTTGCATACAATAATGGTTACCATTCTAGTATTGGTATGCCGCCCTTTGAAGCCCTCTACGCTAGGAAGTGTAGAAGTCTGGTCTGCTGGGATGAAGAAGGACTGCGATTGATTGTTGGTCCAGATTTGGTCAAACAAACAGTTGATAAAATCCAGACAGTGAAACAATGCATGAGAGCCGCACAGGATAGACAAAAGATTTATGCAGACAAACACCGACGAGAGATGGAGTATCAAGTTGGTGAAAAAGTTTTCATCCGAGTTGCGCCATGGAAAGGTGTAATCAGGTTCGGGAAGAAGGGAAAGTTAAGCCCCAGATATATTGGACCTTATGAGAATGTGGAAAGAGTCGGACCTTTGGCATACAGATTGGCATTACCGGAAGAGTTGTCACGCATTCATAACGTGTTCCACGTCTCGATGTTAAGGAGGTACCGATCATATCCAAGTCATATAGTGACACCGGCAGAAGTTGAGGTAGCAGAGGATCTGACGTATACAGAAGTGCCAGAAAAGATCCTTGCACGTGAAGTACGACAGTTAAGGAAACGCACCATCCCCATGGTAAAAGTCAAGTGGAGTAAGCATTCAGCTAATGAATCCACATGGGAAGTTGAAGAGCACATGCGAACGCAGTACCCGCATCTCTTTGAAGACCCGGGATCAAATTTCGAGGACGAAATTCCTTAAGGGGGGAAGGCTGTAACAGCCCAGGTAAATTTTTCGTTTTTACCGCAACTGTAATTCTTTTGCATAGTGATTTACCGTGAGGAATTAACCTTTGGTAATTATTTCATGGTAAATCGAGCATCGGATTCCAATTCCGAGTCTCAACTCATACCCCGGACATTTTTACGGAATTTCCGGGACAAGTTGGAATTTTCCGGATTGGTAAAAGCGTGAAAAGACGAATATGCCCCTAGGTTAAATTTAAACCCAAAGGAAACAAGAAGGGCAAATAAGTCTTTTAATGGACCAGATTTTTCTGCAATCATGCACGCACAGGAAACCTCTACAATTCTTCAATTATTGGCAGATTTTTCTCCACTTTGTCTGCCAAAATCTTTTGTCTCTTCCTTTCTCTAGATATATAAAAAAATTCTGCTCCCTGCAATCCACAAGTTAGCCACCAGCAATCCAGCCAGAAACCAGTTTCTTGCCTGCATAATCCCAGTATAACAACTCCCAGTTTCTATAATTACTACATATAAAAAAAAAAAGAAAGAAACCCAGCCTTAAACGACGCAGCATCACCACCAATACTTCTTCTTCTTCTTCTTCATCGTCTCTTCCGGCCACACCCACCGACCGCCACCGCGCGCAGCATCGCGTCCTCCTTCCTCGCACGCTGTCGCGACGCCACCAGCAACTCCTCCTCGCCGTGCCTTCACCGACGAACGACGAGCTGCGATTCGTGCCCCTCGTCGCCATCCCGTCTGTAGCTTACGCCGCCTACATCACACCTGCAGCCGCGATGCCTCACTGACAGAAAGCCAGTGCCGCCTTCCGTTCTTCCTTGCGTCGCACCGCCGTTTGCAGCCGTCCTCGCCTGCCGTCGCCGCCGCTAGGTGAGCAGATCGGTCGCAGAAGACGACCCGGATGAGAAGGCTGCGGGTCGAGTCCAACCCGGTTCTGTGAGTGGTCAGGCAGACCGGGTGGGCCGACTCGCGGGTCGGGTTGACGATCCGGGTCAGTGCCTGGGCCTGCTTTGGCTTGGGCTCTGTACCTGGGCTTCATGTGTGAGCTTAATACCTTGGACAGGGCTGGCACTCTTGACAGTGGACCTAGCTTATGGGCTTCGTCTGGTTGGCCCAGTCCGAAAATAGTAAAGATAATAATAATAATAATATGGTAGAATTTATTATATACGTATATAAATACATATATATACCCTAGAAGTACAAATAAATAATTATTATTTATTAATAATAATCTTGCAGAAGTATATATTATCAAGGACATAAATTGGGTAAAAATAATAATTACGTTAAGACATACTGTAAATCAATTACGAAAATAGACAATTGTACATGCATATCATTTTGTGTGCATTTATGTGATTGTATGTTAATACATCTAGGTGAAGTGAACGAGAATGTAGACTTGGAACCAGAGGGCGAAATTCCCGAGGAATTCATCAACTAAGGTGAGGACAAGTAATTGTTAATATTCAGCCCGTTATACTGAGTAATGGTTTGATGATGTTTTGTCGAGTGTGCCTTGTTGTGAATAAATTTGTGACTGTGATTGATTGATTGGATGTGTACTGTGTTGTTATACTTGTTGTTGTTGCTGTATGATGTGGGAACCGGGTGTACTAGAGTTGTGATTAAGGTTATTCTGACGAGTTGAGAGAACATACTCGGGATAGGTTATGAGAACTTAAACGTCAGTGAGTAATAATAGCGGTATCACCTAGATAGTTAGATAGTCACAGTTAAGTGTTGGTACGGCCAGATGGTAGTCATCTTGAGAATTGTGTTGTGATCTGATTTATAGAAGGGAGGACTGCGGGACTCCCGGCCGAGGACTGCGGGACTCGGTTTTTGTGATATTTATGATTTGTGATGTTATTATTTCACGGAGAGTACCCTGGGGTTAGCTAACCTGGTTACCAGGCACGGCCAACATTTAATTTGTGATAGGGGCCCTGTTGATAAAATTTAGACTAGTCTAACAAGTTAGATGTTAGGAAAGATAGCCGGGAAGCGTAGATTCAGGTTAAAGTTATTTCTCTGTGTTGTATTGATTGTTCTTGGTAACTTGGTTATAATGGGTGCTTGTATATTAATTATTACTTGTGGATTTTACCCGGTGAGCACTTCGGACTCACCCCTCACTACGTGAGTCGGTCACGTAGATTGCTTTGTTTTAGTACAGGATCGTGCCAGGCAAGCTGCGGCGTACCCTCTGCCAGACCCGGATCCATACTCTGCTGCATCTTTCACTTGTGGTGTGTTGTTGTTATTTTCAAGACTTCCGCTGCTGTGGTGTGTTTCTTGTTTTTGTTGGTGGTTGCTGTTGAGGCTGCTATTTGTAATAAATGTCCCTGTGTTCGGGTGACGTGTGTGTGGTTGGTCATATTACCTTGTGTTTGGATTTGACTTTGTTGAAAATTCCGGACGCTATCTCAGTAATAATAGTAGGACCACGTATTTACCGTGTTTAATGGTAAATACGGGTCAGGTTGTTTCATGGAACATTTTGAAAAACTTTATATTGCTTAAATTTTGAACTACCCGTTACATCTATGTATGTAAGTTTTAATTAGTTGGAATTTACCAAATTACAATGTTGGTTGATAGAACTTTAGCACCTTCTAATCCTTTTCTGAAGTTTTTTTTTTTTGAGAAATAATCCTTTTCTGAAGTTACACCAACTGGTTTACAGATTTAGTATGACTAATTAAATTCTAACCTATGACATAACAGTATCTTCTTTTATCTTTTGTTTTTTTTTTCTAAAAAAAAAACTCTCACTGTCGACTATTACAACTGTTCATAAAAAGACTTATTGATAGAGATTTGTCTACTCAGTTTGAATATGATGAAATTTATTTTACAACTGGCATTCGGTAGGATAAAAGTAAATTATGAGTTTTAGCTTTAGTTTTTTCTTTTACGGGAAAAGAAAAATGCACCGGTTATTTTCAGTGTAAACCGTTCGCACATAGGAAAGGAATATAAAAACAAAGATATATAGATAACTAGCGCGCTTACTACTAAAAGAGACATGCAAGGTAAGTTCATCGTATGTCATATAAACCATGCTATCATTAATAACCCAAACTAAAAATATTATTCCATTATTAACTTTATACAGCATACAGTAAAATAGCATACTTCTTGTTCACTCATGGCGCAGTATTTGTGCTGCCTAAAATGCTTAAGCAAAGACACTCTTGATGATAGAGCGAGGTTTACATATGGCCTCAAGTGCCTTAACCTTATGCATAGTAACCCCTCTGGCTTCACTCATGTCAATTTCCTGCTCGGAGACCCTTTCCCATTCAAAACACTGGATCAAAGAGCCCAAAGTCAAGCCCACCACACGTTGGGCCAAGCCTGCTCCAGGGCAAGACCTTCTCCCCAACCCAAATGGCATCAGCTTATGCGACTCTCCTTCGTCGTCATCAAACCTCTCGGGCTTAAATTTTGTCGGGTCATCCCAAAGCGTGGGATCTCTATGGATTGCCCATGCATGCACCAGTAATATTGTGCCACCTGGAATGTTGTACCTCCCAATAGTACAATCATTGGATGACATGTGGGGCACAAGAAGTGGGGCAGCGGGATATAGTCTAAGCGTCTCGTTGATGATGTTGTGAAGATAGTGTAATTTGGGGAGATGGGGCTCATCGATCAGCCATTCCTGTCCAATTTCTTTGTCTAGTTCCTCCCTTGCCTTCTTCAGTGTATTTGGATGGTTGAGAAGATTGGATAGTGCCCATTCTAGAGTTACTGCTGATGTATCTGTCCCTGCTAGTAACATAATCTGTGGGGTAGTAAATCGAAATCAGAGAGAAATCCAAGAAAATATAAAGTTAAACCAACATTTTCTCTAATGTTTTACGCCTCCGGCCCCTACCATGTGATCAATTGACTTCGTACCTCTACCAAGTTTCCTTAAAAAAACGAAAACATTGCCATGTGCTACTATTACGTATAGATAGACTTTTTTTAAAAAAAAAACCATGTATATAGAAGCAGAATTAATTTCACGTGTTGGTTTTGCAAGGTACCTATATAGGCGAAGGAATTATTTTCCTTATCGTGTTTTCTATGGTTTTTATAGTATCGTTAAAGTTCTTAAATGTTGGATATGTCGATATCGAAAGACGATACGGCCTTACATGTTAGTGATCTTTAAGTCCTCATCTCTCCTTTTTCAGAGTTCATCCCATATGTATGGAGAGTTCATCTGCATGACTTTGTGATTGATGTCTGGTTTACAGTGTTCACTCTCCTAATTGACCACTTGAAGGTGTTGTTATAACCTTTATATCTTCTATCTATCAATAATATATATTTTCTAATCGTATTCACCAAATAAAACTAATATTTTCTTGTTCATATATAAGAAAGAAAAAACAGCATCGAGCTAGGGATGAGTAATGAGTTAATTAGTTACTAACCAATATAATCCCTTTGATAATCTCATCAGAGTAGTACTCAGGTTCTGACTCTTGCTTAGAAAGAAGATGATCAATCATGTTGTTGTCTGTCGTATTATCCAACTCTTCCTTCTTCTTCCCCCTACATTCCTCAATCAACCCTTGCAAGAATTTATCCGTCTTTTTTGCCATTGTTGTCACTTTCTTCTTAAAATGACCACCATCAATCCAGTTCAAGACAGGCAAGAAATCTCCTGGATTTGAAGCCCCAGCAAACATAGTAGCCTCAGTCATTACCTCCCTAAACTGCTTTGCCTCTTCATCGGTCACTTCATCCCCATAATACCTCTTTCCTGCAATCATCCTCATCATAATATTAAACGTGAGCTCCTGGAACAGTGATTTTAGCTCCACTACCCTAGCAGCAGCAGCAGAGTCTTGCTTCGAGCCATTATTGGTAGCTAACTTTAGTAATAGCCTCTTTATCTCGTCTTTTCGGATGCTTAAGAACATGTTAAGACGATGGGTTGAGAAGATCTCAACGGCACCAATGCGACGCAGGTTGCGCCAATGGTCACTGTAGGACACCTGCGTCAAGGTGGTGTAGTTGTAGTGAAGGTGCTTGCCCATGAGCAGCTTTGGTCGGTTTGCGAAAATGATGTCATTTTTGGTGAAGCATTCTTCCACTGCAGAGAGTGATGATACTACCACCACAAGCCGAGATCCAAATCGAAGGGAGATAATTGGACCGTACTTTTCAGCCAGGCTATGTAGCGTACGGTGCATGGGTAATGGTTTCAGGAGATGGAGGTGGCCTATAACTGGAAGGGCAGGCGGGCTTGGAGGAAGAAGGGATTTTCGTCCTTCGTTCGATAAGCATATTTTCAAAGCAGTGAAAATGAAGAGAAGTGAAAGGGAGAAGTATAAGATTGTTTCTTCCATGCTTAGTATCCTTCCTTTAGTCCAAATGGTGAAGATAATGAGGTTTAAATAATGTAAGAGTTGTATGGTTAGCCACGCGGAACGCAAGGCAAAAATTTCCCCTTTTTTTTATTGTTTACATTGGCTACGCTAATTTTGAGATTAACGTTTTCTGCTTTCTATTACTTCATCTTTTAAGTTTTAACTAAAAGATTACAATTTATTTACCAAAAAAAATTTACAATTTTTTCTGCTGGCATCTGCCGACAAAGGTACATACTATTATGAGAACGATTTGTGTGGTGTGTGTGAAGAGAAGATCCTAGTACACCCCGTGTGAAACAAGTCCTTGGAACTTAGGAACTAAGAATCAATATAACACGTCCTCAAAAACAAAAAAGAATCAATATAACACGAGTTTTTTTTATGCTAAATATAACACGAGTTATTGTAATAAAAATAAAAAATCCTAAATTTTCATGGCATAACACAAATTAATACAATAAAAACAAAGGGATTTGATCATCTATAATAAGAATGATGAAAAAGCTAATTGGTAACAGTGTGGAGGTGAAAACTCTCATAATGTGAGATTGGAATACATATAGATGATTTGAGGTATGACTTATATAAAAGCCTTGTACAATTCTTTGGAGGGAGATGGCAAGATTCGAAGAGTCGAGTCAGTCAACACTTTGGTCATAATAACTCTATTACATCTCAAGAAACACTTTAGCAGGCACCATGATAAGTTTTATTTTCTAATGCTTGAAAAAGTGAAAGAATCGGTAGACACTAATAGGGTTAAACGCTTTTTATATACCTAGAGTTTCTCATTTGTCCCGATTATATACTCCGGAGTTTTTATGTCTCTTTTATGTGCTCTAAGTTTCAATTTTGTCTGTTTTGTGTACTTAAGGTAGCCCGGTGATGACGTAGTTTTCTCCTCGGGTCCACTGGTGCCACGTGGAAAATTTTTGAGGGACACACAAGTAGGGTGTCTTAGAAATAAGATGGATGCACACTTTTCTGCCTGGCCCCAATAGAATCATGACATTTGTCAAGTGGACTCAGGCAGGTGGCCACATCATCGCCCCAAGCTGTTTGAAACTCAAGGTACGACAAACAAGACAAAAACTTCGGGATATACAATCGAGACAAATGAGAAACTCCAGGTATATAAAAAGTGTTAATCCGACACTAATTCGACTAAAATAAAATGGAATAAATAAAGAAAGAGAATATGAAATAGTGACGCCAATGAGAATTCGGATTCTGTTTTTTTGTGGTTAATACCGGGCACGATAATATCAGGGATGCTAAGGCAGTATAGTAAGTGTTATAAGTCAAAACTACCTATTTTAAAAAGTTGGATTTGCTCTGCAGCGCAACCAGTCAGGCCCATATATATATATGATGTGTGGCCAAATATGGCTTGCTGAGCCAACTAGCATTCTTCGTACTACATGGGGCCAGTTAGGGGCCTGTCCTAGGAGGAAAGAAAAACTAACGTCAGGAAGGATGTATTGGGGAGTCCGTGAGTCTGGATGAAATGAGCGATGATAACTCCACTGACATCTCTCTTTTTCAGATAAAATAATAATATGGAGCAAGGTCACATCATATGACCCGTCGATGTGATCTATTGATTCACAAAATTAACTAGAAGACAAGATTTTTTTTTTATGAAAAACAAGATTCCATTATCATTAAAAATTAGTATAGAGGAAAATACAATGAACTATATGGATTAAAGAAGAAATAGAAAAATCTAGATCTATTACAGATAAGCAGAAAACAACAGATCACTAAATAATCCTACCCAAAAAGAAGAAGGAGATTTGTTTTTCTCAATGGATAATTTTCAGTAAAATTCTACAAGTCTTGAATTTTTTCCAACAAAAACCCACAGCCAACTCTTACTAGAACATATCTGGATGCTCCAAACTTCCTGTAGTAAGTGAAGAAATCCTCCACAACAATTTGAATCGCAGGATTGTCTTGCCCTGATTTTGAACCATCGTCTCTTACGTCACTGACTACGCAAATTGAAACCTTCGATATGTTTTGTGGCTGATGTTTTCTTTTAAAGAATGTTTTTATAATAATTCTCAAAAAGAAAAAAATGTTTTTAGTTTACCATTTAATTGCCAAACAAATGTGAATCAGAGTACATATGTTAAAAACATAAAAAAGGAGTAAATGTAGCCTCACGTAAATCAAATGTCACCGTAATTTGGAAAATTTAGACCAAAATATGCCTAACCAACCATTAAGTGACACGTTTACATTTTTTCAACCTCAGATTTGGGAGCCCATATTTACACTCTTCTCATTCATTATTTTTCGCATTCCTACTTAAAGTTGTTTGGTAACAAATTAAGAAATTAACAAATCCTACTAAAAGAAGCAAGTAAATCACATTCAAAACACTTATTTTTTTTGTGTGTGCGGGTAAAAGAGCATTCCCTCTTCTTCTTCATCCACCAAACCAAGCTACAAAAATCCCAAAAAAATAGAAAACAAGCAGGAACACTATGTGCTGGGCTACTGACTACTACTGCCATGGCCCTCGAACATGGAACTTGTACCAAAAAAATAATAAAAGTAAAAGACTTTATTTACGGACTAATAGAGCTCCACAAACACTTCTGTCAAATCCTTATCAAAAGTAACAAAGTTAATTTAGAGCACCAAGCCAATCACATAAAATGCGATTTGTAGAAAGACAAACTGATGAAAAAGAAAAGAAACAACACAATAGTTTTAAGTGAAGAATAAAAATTTTGACCAAAGATATTTCTACCAAACAAGTGTAAGTGGGAGTGCGAATATGAAAGAGAGGCGTGTGACTATGGACTCCCCCGAGATAGCATCCGAAACTCTTTCTACCTTTCATTGTCACGTCCCACGCTAATATTGCTTCTTCTCACTTTAATCAGGTTGTCCTTCAAACACCATGGCCGACACCCAAAATTTGAGTTTTGCTTTGAAAATAGGCCCAGTTTTTTGTGCGCCTTGTTTCACCTTATTATTATTATTTTTTTTTCCGATCAGAAAGTGCATATTGCCATATTCCATTAATGTTCAGCAACATCATGGTACAAAAAATTGGCTAGCTGGGGAGGAGGTGCATACACCCAGTGCCAGCTAGTTTTGTTAGCAAAAATAATTAAAAAGTGTAGACTAAATAATATCTAGCCTGGTGACGGAAGAAATAACGCTTGGAATAATAACCTCACGGAGTGATGTCTTCGACATCTGCACCTTAAATGAGACAAAGAGGAAGCACAACTTGTGTTGGTCTAGTAGAGAAGGGTTAGAGTCCCTTAAGCATAAATCAGAGTTCAAGTCTTAGTGATGTGAATGGAGCATGTAGAGTTAGTAGGGTGTTCATTTTAACAGGTGTTGATCGAAGTTCCGGAGAAATAAGTCTGGTGTCATCGAAGATACTTTTCTAGTATAAAAAAAAAAAAGACAAAGAGAAAGGAGTTAAAAGGTGGGGAGAGAATTAAGGTAGGAAAGAGTGACAGAAAGGAAGAATTAAGAGCACGAGAGATGAAGACGTGATAGAGAGTAAAAACTAAAAGCGAGTTTTGTAACACATTCCTTCCATCTCCCCCTATCAGCGATTGGTCTCTTATCAACGACCATCATTCCTTCCATCTCCCCCTATCCGACCAAGGCTAACACAAATTGGTCTCTACACTCGCCGGCCTGGCCCAACTTCTTCTTTATTTCACATAGACTGGTCCAAACAATTTTTTCTATACTTATTCGTGTTGAAATCGGACACCTCACCTGTCATAATTTTGTAAGAATACCAGTAAGTTACAAGGAGGTCACCTAATCTTTATTTAGGGAGGGCCTTGAAGCCTCTATTCCTTAGTTTCTTTATAAAGCTTATTAGCTTTCATTTGTTACAACTTACAGCCACTCCCTAATTAATTATTGTTTATCCAGAAAGACAACGGAGATCATTCGCTAATTAGCTAGCCATCAAAAGTATGCAAATTGGACCTGCTACTGGCTTGAATATCTTGCAAATGAATATGACACTCATTGGGCGGACATCAGATGAATAAGTGGCTTGAGTCATGTCTTGCAAAAGAAGAAGACAGTGTGACTGTCACGCGGTGCGCGACAAGGGCTCAAGAAATGCGCGGAGAATTCTAGAGAAGTGGCGGAGTTTGCTTTCCAAAACTCCCGGCCCGTAACAGTGACACCCGTTGGTGTGGACATCAAAGGATTTCAAGTCAAGTAGAAAAGCATTAGTACATCCTAAGAAATTAGCACACTAGTTGCCCTAACGTCATACGTGACATAGAGAAATGAACCAGTTTCCTTAGTTTCTCTAGAGAATGCTTAAGCATCTCCATTATTCTTTGTGTGTCTAAGATCAATAAACCTCAATTAAAAACAATCCAACATACTCTCTATTTAATTTTATCCAATACGAATTGATTTTTTTTCTCCGTTATTTTCTATTTTCCACGCCGACGCGCCCCACTAATAAAACGCACTTGCAAATTTTACCCAAAAAAGAAAAAAAAACATTTGATAATGACGTTGAAACCTATTTCTACCTCTCATATTGGAGAAATTCTATACCAATTAAGTGGCATGTTTATTTGGTACAACATAATTAATAAGACTCTTTTAAGATGAGAAAATCAAAGTAGCGAATTAGAATAGTATAAAACAATATCGTTACTAGGGTTTTTTCTTTTCTCTCTTTCTTTTAGAGAAAAATCCTAGATCTACAATTTCGAGCTGCCGCCGACTTTCTTCCGGCGGTGAGCCCCCACCAAAATTTCTTTCAACTAGTTTGTTTTTGTTTTTGTTTTTAGTTTTGTTGGTTTACTCCCACTTTTTGTGGGTTTTGTCACTTTTTGTGAGTTGTTTTCTCTCATTCTGGAGTTTTCTCACCTTTTTTGGTGTTTCAAATAAGTCTATGGGAGCCAAAGTTCATGGAGGAATATTCGAGTTGAAGAACGATTCTATATCTGCTATAGAAATTTACCAACAAAGGGATATTTTCCCCCACAGGTATGTCTCAAATTTACCTGTTGGCATGGTGGTTGTTGCACGGACCCTACTGGATTTGGATCTGATGCTCGCGAGAGTAGAGTCACGAGTGGTGTGCCTTTGTAAATCCTCTATTGAAGGAGGGATATTTTCCCCCACAGGTATGTCTCAAATTTACCTGTTGGCATGGTGGTTGTTTCACGGACCCTACTGGATCTGGATCTGATGCTCGCGAGAGTAGAGTCGCGAGTGGTGTGCCTTTGTAAATCCTCTATTGAAGGAGATAAATCACGTTGTGTATTTTTATGTAGTAGATTAAGAAGAATTCTTTTGTTGAATTTTTCTTATGCTTTTGCTATATTAGATCTTCAGCTATATAATTTCAGATCTTTAGATCTGTTTATATGAATGAAGAAGCTCTTTTTCTCAAAAAAAAAATGAGAAAATCAGGAAATTTATTCCCCTAATAACTAAAGGGGGAATCCTTGATTTGTTATGCTATGTACCACTTAGAGAATACCAAAAGATCAAAGACATAGAATTAAAATAAATAGAAACTTAAAAAATAAAACATAGCATATACATATAGCCTCCTTAGCCCAGGCCATTTACATCTTGACACTCCCAACTATATCATGACATTAGACTCGTCCTATGGGTCAGACTGCCCTTACTCCTTAGGGCATATAGGACACCTTAATTAGTCTCATTCATCATAAACCAAGGATCATTCTAGGCTCAATGGCCACTACCACTACGGTATTCAGCTACAAATGCATCTTTCATTTAGGCTCCGTTTGGTTTGGGGGTTGGGTAGGGTAGGTTTGAAACCCTACCCCAACCCATATGGGTTAGGATTTGGACTGGGTTTGAAACCCAAGCCATACTGTTTGGTTGCAGGGTTGGGTTTCAACATGGGTTTGGGTTGGGCTTCAAAACAGGTGTTTGGTTGGGGGGTTTGGGTTTAGGTTGGGTTGATAACTTGATCAGTTTGCCATTGAACACAGTATAATAAAATTCGAAATATAAAAACATTTTTTTCCGAGAGATAACGTGCAAATATATTTAATTCATAACTTTTTTATATTAATTTTTTCTTTTCTTTTCTAAAAGTGATATCCTTTTTTTATGTATTAATCATATTCATAGTAATATTTCATACAACTTGCTATTTTGTTTGATTGAATAATTATTTTTTATATCCACTTTTAATATTTGTTTCAATTAATAATTTAGTGTTTGATATTTTACTCTCTTTATTTTATTTATCCCATAAGTTATATTATTTTTTTGAAAGTTACTGAAACCCATTGTTTTATATTTCTCCCGATAACATTCATGGTTTCCAGTACTCATAACACATTTCTCACACACATTTTCATTCCGCCAATGATTAAAGACATCCAGTACATAGATATGGTCCAAAAAACAAACTCAAACGACAAGTCCGATATTGTAATCAAACAGTGCTACCCTTAACATTTAACATCCACGACGACATATAAATTACACATTGTTGACCCATTCAGTAAGGATCATGGCCATGAAGAAACCAATAAAAAAACCAATTACAACATCTTTACAGCGCGTTGGAGCAGCAACAACTTCCTGCTTGGCGTCGTGGAAGGTTCTTGCATGATCACTTTGCTCGACGATGGGCTCCATAATAGCATCTTCGGTGGCACAATTACTTTGCTCGGCAATGGCATTTTCAAAATGTTTGCGAGCCCATCTCTCCTCACTCATCACATAAGCAACCTTTGCTTCGTCGTACGTTTTGTAGCCTTTGTATGTGGCATTCGGGTATCCATCTACAGCCAATTTAACCGATGGCCAATCGTCATATATGCCATTTCGACGCCCGTTGAAAACCACATAAAAATTGTACTTCCCCATGGCACAACACCTACAAAAAAAAACACAATATATCCAACCATCAAGCAACATACCAACAAAAGTCGTCCTCAATGCCATACCCAACCATTAAGCAAGTAAAAGTCGTTCACAATGCGATACATAACCATCAAGCAAGCAAAAGTCATCCACAATTCCATACATAACCATCAAGCAAGCAAAAGTCATCAACAATTTCATACATAACCATCAAGCAACCAAAAGTCATCCACAACCATCAAATGTGTTCTCCAAGTACTAAATTAAGACAACAAAAGAAATGCATGATGAAAGAGTACGAAGCCATGATCAGTCCCATCATAAGCCCATCTCCTTCCTACTACACTACATCTTCGCCAACTTAGCAGCCAAATGCACTTTTTTACTCTCGTTTACTGCCCAGAATACATTGATATACTCAGGATGCTAAGGCAAGTTGAATATGGCATCTACCACATCGTCGTCCGGCACACCAATGCGTACCATCTCAGCTTCAATCCTTGCATATTCGGCCTGGTTTTTCGGGTCGGTGATCCTCTTCCTTTTCGAGAGCACCTCAAACAACTTTTCATTCAGCACTTTGTCAAACTCCATACACGCCTCCATAGACCCAACACATTTTGCAAATGCATCAGCATCCTTCACCTTCTTTTTTCCTTTCGGAATTGCATCCTCTGCAGTATCTGTAGGGGAAGCATCTCCTACATCTACAGTGGTTCCGGCATTGGAACCCATGGTCGAACCACCTGCCACACCACTAGTACTTTGAACACCTGCAGCAGCCTTGGCTTTTTCAGCCGCCCTCCTATGAAGATCACCAATATCAGCCCTCGCATCACCAATGGCATGATCTTTTCCATAGATCTCCACCAACTTGTAATATTCAGAAAAAGGCTCACCAATCTTGTACTTGTGAGCTGGGTGTTGCTACAATTTAAACCAAAAAAATTCAGACACATATAACGGCAAGTTGAAATGCTAATGTGATATGTCTTTTGAAATCCCAAAAGAATGCTAACCTTGTTCCACTTTTCTGCCACATCTGAACTATCAACCTCAACACACATCTTTTGGTCATTCCACCCGAATCCACTTTTCTCAAGCATCTCATGGCATGCCATGTACTTTTCTCTCAGAATCCTGAGCTTACTCCTTATGTTCTCATTGTTATAAGTACGTCCAGGCAGTCTAGCCTTCAACTTGTTCCTTATCAAAGTGTTGGATCCAGGTCTAAATTGCCCTGCATCAGCCATGTGACCCTCCACAACCATCTCTTGCATGACAATTATCAAGGCCTCTAAATCCTCTCTAGTCCAAACTGCACGAGGCCTCGTTGATTTGCCTCCAGACTTTTCTCCAGACTCGGCTACAGACTCGCCTACAGGTATGTCTTCACCCGCTATCTCTTCCATTTCACTCATCCTACTACACCCAATATGGAATTTCATATAGTGAACCACACAGATGTTTAACAAGTTTAAATGAAGGTGTTACTCAAATACAATTATCGAGGACCAATACAATTATAATGTCAACATACAGATGCAGTACAATATGAAGAACAAATGAAAAAAACAATGTCAAGACACAAATGCAATACAATGTTAAGAATGGAATTGAATACATTTCAGAATTTATTAAGGCATGTAGTTTTGGAAAAGAAACACTCTGCAAATACAAATCTGAAATGGGTGACTTGGAGACAAGTTCAAAGAATCTGAACATGGGAAGCCCTCCATTCGTTGAACTTCTCTATTGCTAAGTCATCCCTCCAATTAGACCATTCTTCGGTACTTTGCACACACTCAATCAATTCAGGTTCTTCACTATCATCCTCATTACCAGACGTCAATTTAGCTGCACTTTCTTCATTTTCTGCAGGGTCAACTGCCATTGTTTTCCTAATAAAGTTATGCAGCATTGAACAAACTGCAATGATCTTCACTTGGGTCTCAATGTCATAAAATGATGGGCTCCTCAAAATTGCCCACCGTTTCTTAAAAATCCCAAATGCTCGCTCAACAACATTCCTGGCACTAGCTTGTTTAAGGTTGAAGAATTCTTCATGATTGGTCGGTGCCCTGTGACCAGTTGCTGCCCACTCTTTCAGATGGTAGCGGACACCTCTATATGGGGCAAGAAATCCAGGCCCATTTGTGTACCCAGCATCACATAGATAATAATTGTCTGAAAAATTTATGCATGCACGTAGACAGTCAATTACTGATTTTATTTTCAGTTATCTACATTATATATACAACTAAAATTGTACATACCCAAAGGAACTTTTAACCTGTCTGTCTTGGTCACCGCATCACGCAACACCCTAGAATCTGATGCAGATCCCTCCCAACCTGGGAGTATGTATGTGAAATTCATTTCATGATTACATACTCCTAACACATTGGTTGCAATATGCCCTTTCCTACTGCGGTATCTACGTTTGTCAGCTATTGGGACAGTGACATCAATATAACAACCATCCAATGCCCCTAGACATCCCTATTACAAAATTTTACAAAATTTTAGTTGCACTTAGGTTTAAAAATCTAACCAAATTAAATGTAAGACGGATTCCTAACCAAGTTACCTTGAACCACCTCCATCTTGGATCCGTACAATCGTTGGGAACAGGCTCTGGCTGAATGTCAAAGGCATCCTTAGCCAATATAGCCGTTGTCAACACTGCATGCACTTGCCAACTTACTGTCTCACCCGACCTACTAAACAATGACATATGTGTCCTATTCTTCCCGTGATGTGCTAAAATGTATACTAAAATTGCAATTTTTTCCTCTATGGTGACACTACCTGTTGCCGTCAACCCACCCCTAGTTTGGAGGATGTCACATAATTTGGCAAATGCATTTCTATCCATTCGTAGCATCGAAATGCAATACACATCATTAGCTTTTGTAATCTTATCTATTGCCTCTTTCTTGGTTCCTAAAGTAGTCAAAGTCCTATCGTATAACGCCCTCTTATTAGCATACCTACCAACTCTCATGTGATACAACTCCCCAAACATCTCCATTTCCATCTCCCTATTACAACGATTCTGGTTATTCCACCACCACCATATTACCATGTCCTCTTCCTATTGATCATCCTCTTCCATATTCAGGTCAATGATGTCTATGAAAATGAACATCAATTAAATAATGCAATCACAACATGGACAGCATGGAAATGTCAAAGAGAGCATGTAAAATAGCACAACATAGGCAGCAAGAAAATGGCAACACTACGCAGCAAATAGAGGAAAATGATACCAAATGTTCAGCACTACATGATTATGAATCACACACCACACTCCCTAATCGAAATAGATTCGGGGCAACAAATCATTGACTAGTTATTCAAAGTAATCACATTATAAAAATATTAACAGAACAAACCTACCTTGGAAATAACTCTGGCTTCACAAGTCTTCCAAGTGTTCAACAACAATGACCCAAGCTAAGCTCTGAAACTACAAATGAATAGAGGCACCAAAAATACATAGAATGAAAATCAAACTGTCACGTCCCGTCTTTACGTGACCGGCCAGGTGCCTTGCACATCTTTAGAATGCCATAAGGCACCCAAAGGCCTACAACAGTCATTGGCAGAAGCTAGCCCGACGGGCATCTCACCCTACCGCGCAGCAAGCATCAACAAAAGTATCACACATTCAAATAAAAAAAAACTAAACACACAACAGCCAGCTGATTTTCACGTAAGTTTTGTACATCAAACATGTGCTAGTTTAAGCCACCTATTCTTATATACACTGACTCTAGCTAGAACTAGAGTTGGCTTAGTACCCATCATCTATCAACACGTGCCTCTCGGGCCTTCCCTCACCAAGCTGTTTATCTGCTTGCCCTAAAACAAAGGGGTGGAAAAAGGGAGGTGAGTCAACGACTCAATAAGCAGGTGACATACAAGGCATCAGAAAAGACACAACCAGCGACAGAACATATCCAACAACCAACATCTCAAGTCACCGTGATCAGCCCACGGGTAAGCTGTCGTGGGTTGTACCTAGCCCACCTGCAGGTTTGGTAGCCTTGCCAACAGGTGTTACTTCTTAGCCCATAACCCCACGTGCGAGGCTTAACCGATTGGCTACCGGAACCATACACAGCGCCAAGCACAACACCACCACCTTCTCAGTCGACCAAGCAACCTAGGAGCACTGCAAGGTCCATCTCAATACCATCTCATGTATATGTCATAATGCAAATGGAATGCATGAAATGCATAGCCCGAATATCGGACTCATCTCAAGCCAAGGCATATCATAAACATCTCAACATCTCAATTGCACCATAGGTGCCATCTCATTAGGTAATTGAATCATCCACCAAGCCAATAGGCATCACTGCCATCACACAAGTATGCAACCAAACTTACACAAGTTTAGGCCTCACTAGGCCCTTCTCCTTCCTTTGGTGGTCCTGGGTTTCTAGCACCTGCCACACACAATTATCCATCAATAAAAGACATAGCAACACAAGTCATTAGTAAGAACTCATACAAGTTAGCTTACACACCAACTAGCCTAGTTAGATCAATTGGCTGGCACCAATTCATGTATTGGCACGCCTATTCTAGTCATCAACCCAAACCAAGTGCCTAGCACGACTATTTGGGCGTTTATAAGAACTACAAACCCTCAGGTTGTCCTGTTTAAGCCTATCAAGCACTGAAAGGACTAATTGACCACCAGTAGGGGCAATTCTGCGCACCTGGCGCACCAATTAGCCTCCCGCGGGTCAATCGTGCCTTAATTTCACCAACTGATGCCCCAACCTCACATACTGTCCTTCATCAAGACAACATCCAACAACAAGAATACATACTTCCCACAAAACCGATTTGGTGCTCTATTCAAGTCAACAGCACACCCAACATGCCAATTACTACCAAATCCCTTAAGAATTCCAACCAGAATCACTTACCCCGTCCCTTTGTGTGCCAGCTGCTGGGAGAACTTGGAGGATGGCTGAGTGTTTCTTTTCTCTATAACTATCATGAATTTGGGGCAGAATGAGGCTTGAGGTTCCTGCTTGGGCAGATATGGCTGAGGCAAGCAGGTGACTAAGCAGCCACTTGCTGCCTTTTGCACCCAAATCTGCCACATTGCCCAAGCAGCTCTCCACCTCATGCTTATTTGCCACCACCAGCTATCCACCTCCTGCTTACCCACACTTAACCCCCAATTAGATTATTCAGAGTACTTAGCTCATATTAATCGGGGATTAAGACTAATCTCCCGCTAATTAGCCCATCCGTACCAATTTCTGGCCAGCTGAAGCCAATGTCCAGCTAACCCAGTCCTACCAAAACCAACCCACATCTAGCACCCTTCCTCATCAAGTAAACACATTGTACCTTAATTATTTGGGTTATCTATGATAACCCGTACTTGCTGGCTTGCATAATGTTTACTTGATGTGAATGTGAGCAAAAAAAAAATTCTGAAAGTGGTGCACTAATTAAGGTGGTTGTTCCTAATAGTCGTAATTAAGCGCTAAGTACCCGATTAGTAAGGCTAATGAGGGGTTAAGATTTTAATGTGAGGCTTAAGTGAATGGATCTGAAAAGGGAGCAGGAGGTGGAAAGGGGAATGGACAGGTGGTAGTTGCTGGGCTAAAGGGGGGGTGCAAGTGGCTGCTGACTAAGCTACTTGCTTAAGCCCTTAAGTAGCTAAGCAAGCACCTTAGCCACCCCTTTCTGCCCAAATTCGTGATCTGTTCTGAAGGGGGAAGAAACTCAGTATTTTTTTTCAAGTTCTCTGAAGTTTCTGCACATAAGAGAAGAAAGGGTAAGCTTGGGTTGGTTAACTTTGCATTTCTGGTGCTAATTGGTCTGCATAGTGAGCTAATTGGTCATATAGTGCGCCAATTGATTGAGTTGAGGGCACAAACATGTTCTCTGCCGGTCACTAGGTTTTATCAAGGTATATTGATGGATTGTTTTGGGTGGGGTGCGCAATTGGCTCAGTTGTTGGCCAATTGGCCCCTGTTGTTGGGAATTGGCCCTAAAGTTAGCCAATTGATTCTGTGGGTTGCTTGGTTGGGTTGATGGCGCACTAATGTGTCATAGGTGTATAGATGGTGCCAATTAGTTCCAGAAAGGGCAATTGTTTCTGGTTAGCTAACTGGTGTGCCAATTGGTGCACGTTTGGTGCGCCAGTGGGCAGGGTGTCTCTCTAGATTTTATGTATTGCACCCTAAGGTTTGTTTGAGCTTGTCAAACTAACTTTCTATGTATAAATGTGTGTTGAACAAGTGCTAGTGACCAAGGCTTGGGAAAGGAAGAGGATAGGCCAAAAGAGGCCTAGGATTGAGTAAGTAGTGTATATGCTTGTGTTGGATGCTTGTGTGTGTGTGCTGGGCAGTAGCCCTATTGTTGGTATTGGAAATCCTGTGATGGTTGTGGCTTTATGATTGTTGGTTTATGGAATACCCAAGGTGGGGCAGTGCATGTGCATTCATATTCATTTACACCCATCAATTGCATATGCATCTCATATGGAAAGGGCCAACGTGGAGTTGGCAAACTAATGGAAAGGGCCAATGTGGAATTGGCAAACATGATTGGAGTTGAGCTAATGGGCGCTGTGCGAGGGTTGGTAGCAAGTCATGAGCACTTCCATGACTCATTCGGTTAGCCTTGTAAGTGGGGCTGTGGGTTAAGGAGTCATTGTGGGCAGAGGGCTACCAAGCCTTGCAAGTAGGCCCTTAGCTCGATCCATGGCTTACCCGTGTGCCGATCACGGTGATATGGTGCTTTTGTTGAGCATTGCATGCANAGTCATTGTGGGCAGAGGGCTACCAAGCCTTGCAAGTAGGCCCTTAGCTCGATCCATGGCTTACCCGTGTGCCGATCACGGTGATATGGTGCTTTTGTTGAGCATTGCATGCATTAAGCATTTCATCGCTTGTGTGCACATTCTCTTGCTGAGCCGTGGACTCACCCCCCTTCCACCCCTTTCTTTTCAGGTCAGGGAGAGACCAATAGACCGGTGTGGGAAGGTTCGAGCGACCAGAATCGGTAGATGATGGGTATACAGCTAGCTTGGCTTTAAACTATTTATGTAAAATAAAAGAGCTTGTGATGTATAGATGGTGCCCCTTGGCTGTAGCCAAAATTTTGTAACTTGGTGTGGAGTTTGAGTGGCTGTATATGTATATATAAGTATTCTTGCCTTTGTACTTCAGACTAATATTGAGTTGTGTTGCGTGTTTCTGTCGGGCTAACTTCTGCCCGTGATAAGGCTAGGCCTGAGGGTGCCAATGGCACGCCCGCTAGTGCTCTTGGCACCTGGCTGGTCATGCCCATGGTGGGGCGTGACAGTATGGTAGCGGAGCGTGGTTGCAAAAATTCTGGTTACGGGGCTTAGGTTGGATAAGTATTAAGGAGTAATACCCATCAAATAGAGGCCGAGGGTTGGTGAGTGCTGACGTTAATGTGTTGCTTGTTTGTTCATTAATTGTGCAGGTAAGCAAACAAAACGTAAGTCGGAAAAGATTGTGCAAGATGAGGTTGAGGCACAAGATGAGCAGTCTGTTGGGGAGGCACGAGAGAAGGTTGATGAAGACTATGCCCATGTAGTGGCTGAGGAGGACCCTTCTAGTGAAAGTTGGCAGTCTGAATCCTCACAAAGGCAGGACCCAACCTTAGAAGTGTTGAAAGCTGGTTTGCTTGGTGTTGGTAAGGCAGTTGAGACTTTAACTGAAATGGCAGTTGCTGATCGACAAAGAAGGCAAGAGATGGTTCAACAGGATCATAGTGGGGAAGCTGCTCTTGTCACATTTGTAAAGCTAGTCCCACCAACATTTTCTGGGGCTGAACATGAAGATCCATAGCGATTCTTAGATGAAGTGTGGAAATGTTGTAAAGTAATGGGGTGCACTGATCACCGGGCAGTGGCTCTTGCTGCCTTTCGGTTAAAGGGAGAGGATGCCAATAACTAGTACGAATCGAAGAGGAGGGAAAGGATGTCGGGAGCTGCACCGTGGACATGGGCTGAATTCTCTGACATGTTTCTTGATCGGTTTTTACCCGAAAGTGTTAAAGATCAGAAAGCCTATGAGTTTGAGTCCCTGAAGCAAGGAGATATGTCTGTGGGTGAGTATGATTCTAAGTTTACTAAACTATCCAAGTATGCAATGCATATTGTTTCGGATGAACGGAAGAAGATCAAGAGGTTTATTAATGGTCTGAAGGGATTCATATACAACTCTCTGGTTGCCCATGAATTTGGCTCCTATGCTGCTGCGGTTGATAAAGCCAGGGCAATTGAGACAAAAGCAAATGAAAATAGAACTGAGGCAAGTGCCAAGAGAGCAAGGCAGGATAGCTTTCAGGGCCAACAAAATTTTGCTTCTGGTGCTGGCCAATTTCGGGGGCGCGGGAAAACTGGATTGTGGGTTAACTTGCCAAGGGCTCAATATAGGGGCAGTCTTGGTTTTGGCGGTTCAAGTAGTGGTGCAAGTTCCATAATCAGACCCAAGGCTGGTCAAGGTGGAGGTGCACTGAGTTCCCAAGACAAATCAACTATTGTGTGCCATTCTTGTGGCAAGGCTGGGCACATGGCCCGAGAGTGTTATTCTGCTCCACCGGTGTGTTATTCTTGTGGGCAGCCCGGACATTATGCTCGGGATTGTGTTAGTGGGCAGCAACCCTCTATGGCGTCTAGCGTGGCTTCTCCACCACCTAGGCCCCAACGGGCTGACAGCCAATCCTCATTTCGTGGTAGGGGTAATGCTGGGCGTGGTTCGGTGGTTAGGGGTGCTGGTGGCTTTCAGCCTGGCCGGGGGCAAGCCCGAGTGTTCTGTTTGACTCAGGAGGATGCCAAAGCGTCCAACACCGTCGTGACAGGTATAATAAAAGTTTGTTCATGTCCTGCACTTTGTTTGATTGACACTGGGTGCACGCATTCTTTTGTTAATGACCATTTTGCTAAATATTTTGCTGAATCACCTACCAAATTGAGTGTCCCGTTGGCTGTATACACGCCTCTTGATGAGCGTGTTTTTGTGGAAGATGTATATCGGGGGTGCGATATTTGTATTGCTGGGCATAATATGCCGGTAGACTTGTTGATGATGCCCATGGCAGATTTTGATGTAATTTTGGGGATGGATTGGTTGTCTTGCTATGGTGCACGGGTTGACTGTGCAAACAAACGGGTTAAGTTTAAGTTAACAGGGGAGGTAGAATTTGTGTTCCAAGGGAAGTTTGTTTCATCTCAACCCCATGTAGTTTCAGCTGCAAAGATAAATCGGCTGGTACAGCAGGCTGAATGCCTATATCTGGCCTCGGTGCAAAGCTTGGGGGAGCCTAAAGCCACAATTGAACATGTCCCAATAATTAGAGAATTTGTTGATGTATTTCCAGAGGACTTGCCGGGGTTGCCACCTGACCGTGATGTTGAGTTCAGTATTGAGCTCATACCCGGGGTAGAACCTGTGTCCATCACACCATACCGGATGGCTCCTGCAGAGTTACGGGAGTTGAAGACACAGTTGCAAGACTTATTGGATAAGGGATTTATCAGACCAAGTGTGTCCCCATGGGGAGCACCGGTACTATTTGTCAAAAAGAAAGATGGTTCAATGAGACTTTGCATTGATTATCGGCAACTT
Source organism: Turnera subulata (assembly GCA_028386065.3). Classification (NCBI taxonomy): domain Eukaryota; kingdom Viridiplantae; phylum Streptophyta; class Magnoliopsida; order Malpighiales; family Passifloraceae; genus Turnera; species Turnera subulata. The sequence goes on along the minus strand of JAKUCV010001550.1, from coordinate 38,206 downwards.
AATAAGTTGACAGTTCGAAACAAGTACCCATTGCCCCGAATTGATGACCTATTTGATCAGTTACAAGGTGCCAGATATTTCTCAAAGATTGACTTGAGGTCAGGGTACCACCAACTGAAAATCAAGACGGAGGATGTTCCCAAAACGGCATTCAGGACCCGTTATGGACACTACGAATTTTTGGTAATGTCGTTTGGCTTAACCAACGCCCCAGCAGCATTCATGGACATGATGCATCGAGTTTTTAGGCCATTCCTCGATAAGTTCGTGATTGTCTTCATTGATGACATATTAGTATATTCAAAGAGCAAAGAGGAACATGAGATGCACTTGCGCATGGTGTTGCAGGTTTTGCGGAAAGAAAAGTTATTTGCCAAATTCTCTAAATGTGAATTTTGGTTGGAAAGAGTATCATTTTTGGGGCATGTAGTTTCAAAGGATGGCATTGAAGTGGACCCCCAGAAAATTGAAGCAGTTGTGAATTGGCCAAGGCCAAGTAATGTGACGGAGGTACGGAGTTTTCTCGGGTTGGCCGGTTATTATCGGCGATTTGTGTTGGGTTTTTCGTGTGTTGCTGCTCCCTTGTCTGCATTGACCCGAAAGAAAATCCCATTTCTATGGACAGAAGAGTGTGAAGAATGCTTCCAGGAGTTGAAGCACAGGTTAACAACATCACCGATACTTGCACTGCCTAAGGAAGGAGAAATGTTTACGGTGTATTGTGATGCATCACGAGTTGGGTTAGGTTGTATTCTGATGCAAGGAGGTAGAGTAATTGCCTATGCATCCCGGAAGCTTAAGAAGAATGAGGAAAATTACCCAGTGCATGATCTTGAAATGGTTGCGGTAGTTTTTGCTCTAAAAATCTGGAGGCACTATCTTTATGGCGAGCCGTGTGAAATTTACACGGATCACAAAAGTTTAAAGTATATTCAGGAGCAAAGGGATCTAAACCTGAGGCAGCGAAGATGGATTGAGTTGCTAAAGGATTATGATTGTGTTATTAAATACCATCCCAGGAAAGCTAACGTAGTTGCTGATGCATTAAGCCGGAAGTCGGTTGGGAGTTTAGCGCACCTTACTGTGGTCAGAAGGCCTGCTATTGAGGCGTGGCATACATTATTGGACCAAGGGCTACATTGTGTTGTTACTGAGGCAGGCTCACTGTTAGCTCACTATCAAGTACGATCTACTTTGAATGATGAAATCACTAAGGCACAGAATGACGATTCAGAAACAAAAACATGGAAGGAAAGGGTGACTCGAGGTGAATTGATGGGGTTCAGTGTCACTGATGATGGCATCTTGAGATTTGGCACAAGGATGTACGTCCCCAACATTGAGAATCTCCGTAATAGACTCATGGATGAAGCGCATCAAACCAGGTACACTATGCACCCGGGATCCACCAAAATGTACCATGATCTTAAACAACATTATTGGTGGAATAATATGAAACGGGATGTGGCTGAGTATGTGGCTAAGTGCCTCATTTGCCAACAGGTAAAAGGAGAGCACCAAAAGGTACCCGGGTTACTTCAACCTCTACCTGTCCCAGAGTGGAAATGGGAAAGGATCGCCATGGATTTTATTAGTGGATTACCTAAGGTTGCTGGGGGATTTGATGCTATTTGGGTGGTGGTAGACAGGCTGACCAAGTCTGCACATTTCTTACCGGTTAAGAGCACCTATAACTTTGCAAAGTTGGCACAGATTTTTGTTGATGATATTGTAAGGTTACATGGAGTACCAATTTCGATAGTTTCTGATCGGGGATCCCAATTTACATCCAGGTTTTGGCGTAGCTTCCAGGAAGCGATGGGGACACGGTTAGACTTAAGTATAGCCTTCCACCCGCAGACTGATGGCCAAAGTGAGCGAGTGATACAGACATTGGAGGATATGCTGCGGGCTTGTGTGCTGAGTTACGGGGACAGTTGGAATAGGCACCTTCCATTAGTGGAATTTGCTTACAACAATAGTTACCAATCTAGCATTGGTATGGCACCATACGAAGCATTGTATGGGCAGAGATGTCGTACGCCAGTATGTTGGAATGAGGTAGGTGTAAGGAAGTTGCTTGGTCCTGAAATTGTCGAATTGACAACCGAAAAAGTGAAAATTGCCCGTGAGAATCTGGCTGCTGCCCAAAGTAGACAGAAATCTTACGCGGACAATAGGAGGCGGGACTTAGAATTTTCAGTTGGAGATATGGTTTTCCTAAAGGTGTCACCCACAAAGAGAATTATGCGGTTTGGGAAGAAAGAAAAATTAAGTCCCAGATATATCGGCCCCTTTGAGATACTTGAGAGAGTTGGCCCAGTGGCATATCGATTAGCATTGCCACCAAATCTATCACAGTTTCACCCAGTATTCCATGTGTCTGTGCTGCGGAAATACCTACCGGACCCATCACATGTTTTGGCACTACAGGAAGTTCAGTTGGGGGAGGAAATGACCTATGAAGCACAACCTATCGAGGTCATCGATAGACATGTTCGCAGGCTGCGTAACAAAGAAGTGGCTTCGGTGAAAATTGTTTGGGAAGATGCCTCAGGGAGGGAGACGACATGGGAGCCAGAACGGGAAATGATGAACAAATACCCTCATTTATTTCCAGGTAAATTCGGGACGAATTTTAATAAGGGGGGGATGCTGTGATAACCCGTACTTGCTGGCTTGCATAATGTTTACTTGATGTGAATGTGAGCAAAAAAAAAAATTCTGAAAGTGGTGCACTAATTAAGGTGGTTGTTCCTAATAGTCGTAATTAAGCGCTAAGTACCCGATTAGTAAGGCTAATGAGGGGTTAAGATTTTAATGTGAGGCTTAAGTGAATGGATCTGAAAAGGGAGCAGGAGGTGGAAAGGGGAGTGGACAGGTGGTAGTTGCTGGGCTAAAGGGGGGGTGCAAGTGGCTGCTGACTAAGCTACTTGCTTAAGCCCTTAAGTAGCTAAGCAAGCACCTTAGCCACCCCTTTCTGCCCAAATTCGTGATCTGTTCTGAAGGGGGAAGAAACTCAGTATTTTTTTTCAAGTTCTCTGAAGTTTCTGCACATAAGAGAAGAAAGGAAAAGCTTGGGTTGGTTAACTTTGCATTTCTGGTGCTAATTGGTCTGCCTAGTGAGCTAATTGGTCATATAGTGCGCCAATTGATTGAGTTGAGGGCACAAACATGTTCTCTGCTGGTCACTAGGTTTTATCAAGGTATATTGATGGATTGTTTTGGGTGGGGTGCGCTATTGGCTCAGTTGTTGGTCAATTGGCCCCTGTTGTTGGGAATTGGCCCTAAAGTTAGCCAATTGATTCTGTGGGTTGCTTGGTTGGGTTGATGGCGCACTAATGTGTGATAGGTGTATAGATGGTGCCAATTGGTTCCAGAAAGGGCAATTGGTTCTGGTTAGCTAACTGGTGTGCCAATTGGTGCACACTTGGTGCGCTAGTGGGCAGGGTGTCTCTCTAGATTTTATGTATTGCACCCTAAGGTTTGTTTGAACTTGTCAAACTAACTTTCTATGTATAAATGTGTGTTGAACAGGTGCTAGTGACCAAGGCTTGGGAAAGGAAGAGGATAGGCCAAAAGAGACCTAGGATTGAGTAAGTAGTGTGTATGCTTGTGTTGGATGCTTGTGTGTGTGTGTTGGGCAGTAGCCCTATTGTTGGTATTGGAAATCCTGTGATGGTTATGGCTTTATGAATGTTGGTTTATGGAATGCCCAAGGTGGGGCAGTGCATGTGCATTCATATTCATTTGCACCCATCAATTGCACATACATCTCATATGGAAAAGGCCAACGTGGAGTTGGCAAACTAATAGAAAGGGCCAATGTGGAATTGGCAAACATGATTGGAGTTGAGCTAATGGGTGCTGTGCGAGGGTTGGTAGCAAGTCATGAGCACTTCCATGACTCATTCGGTTAGCCTTGTAAGTGGGGCTGTGGGTTAAGGAGTCATTGTGGGCAGAGGGCTACCAAGCCTTGCAAGTAGGCCCTTAGCTCGATCCATGGCTTACCCGTGTGCCGATCACGGTGATATGGTGCTTTTGTTGAGCATTGCATGCATTAAGTTTAAACTATTTATGTAAAATAAAAGAGCTTGTGATGTATAGATGGTGCCCCTTGGCTGTAGCCAAAATTTTGTAACTTGGTGTGGAGTTTGAGTGGCTGTATATGTATATATAAGTATTCTTGCCTTTGTACTTCAGACTAATATTGAGTTGTGTTGCGTGTTTCTGTCGGGCTAACTTCTGCCCGTGATAAGGCTAGGGCTGAGGGTGCCAATGGCGTGCCCGCTGGTGCTCTTGGCACCTGGCCGGTCATGCCCATGGTGGGGCGTGACATTATCACATCATCTCTCCCTTATATAAATTTGTCCTCGAATTTACCTGAGAACAAGTGCGGGTACTTGTCCAGCATTTCTTTTTCGGACTCCCAAGTAACCTCCTGTCCAGAGGGATCTTCCCACAAGACTTTCACAGAAGCGACCTCCTTATTACGGAGTCTGCGTACCTGTCTATCTACTATTTCAATTGGCTGAGCTTTATAAGTTAATTCCTCCCCTAATTGAATCTCTTGTGGTGCTAAAACGTGTAGCATTGATACATGAAACACCGGGTGTATTTGTGATAAGTTCGGTGGTAATGTAAGACGATACGCCACTGGTCCAATCTTCTCGACTACCTCAAATGGACCCAAATATCGGGGACTTAATTTCCCTTTTCTTCCGAATCGTAGCACTCCTCTTGTGGGTGAAACTTTAAGGAAAACCATATCCCCAACTGAGAACTCCAAGTCCCGTCTTCTATTATCTGCATAGGACTTTTGTCTGCTCTGGGCTGCAGCTAGATTTTCACGGGCTATTTTTACCTTTTTGGCTGTTAGCTCAACAACTTCCGGCCCTAGCAATTTTCTGACCCCAACTTCATCCCAACAGATCGGTGTTCGACACCTGCGACCATACAACACCTCATTTGGAGCCATACCAATACTGGACTGGTAGCTATTGTTATAGGCAAATTCAACCAAAGACAGTTACTTTCTCCAACTATCCCCATAACTTAGCACGCAAGCTCGCAACATATCCTCCAAAATTTGTATCACCCGTTCACTTTGCCCATCAGTTTGTGGGTGAAACGCAGTACTCAAATCCAGTTGGGTTCCCAATGCTTCCAGGAAGCTTCGCCAAAATCTCGATGTGAACTGCGTACCCCTATCAGACACTATTGAAACAGGCATACCATGAAGCCTCACGATCTCATCAATGTAAACTTGTGCTAGTTTGGTAAAATTATAAGTAGTCTTCACCGGAAGAAAATGAGCAAATTTAGTCAATCTGTCGACAATTACCCAAATGGAGTCAAATCCGCCTGCAGCCCGCGGCTACCCGCTGACAAAATCCATGGTCACATTTTCCCACTTCCATTCAGGAACTGACAAGGGCTGAAGCAACCCTGGTGGTCTTTGGTGTTCTCCTTTCACTTGCTGACATTTCAAACATTTGGAGACATAATCGGCCACTTCCCTCTTCATGTTGTTCCACCAATAATGTGTTTTTAAATCATGGTACATTTTGGTGGATCCTGGGTGTAATGTGTATCTAGTTTGATGAGCTTCATTCAGTAATCTACCGCGGAGATTTTCGACATCAGGATACTCTCGTGCTATATCTAAGAATTCCATCATCACCAACAACAAATCCAGCTAGTTCCCCTCGGTTCACTTTTTCTTTCAACGACTTAGTTTCAGCTTCATCATCCTGAGCTTTTGCTATCTCATCATCTAAAATGGGGCGCACCTGGTAGTAAGCTAACAACGCCCCCGATTCAGCAACCGAGCGACGCAATCCTTGATCCAACAATTCATGCCAAGCCCCAACTGCAGGCCTTCTGACCATACCGAAATGTGCTAAGCTACCAACAGATTTTCGACTCAGTGCATCAGCTACAACATAAGCTTTTTCGAGATGGTACTTGATGACACAATCATAATCTTTCAACAATTCAACCCATCTCCGTTGCCTCAAGTTCAGATCCTGCTGCTCCATTATATACTTCAGACTTTTATGATCTGTGTAAATTTCACAAGGCTCCCCATACAAGTAATGCCTCCAGATTTTCAGAGCGAATACTACTGCTGCCATCTCAAGATCATGTACTGGGTAACTCTCCTCATTCTTCTTGAGCTTCCGGGATGCATACCTATCACCCTGCCATCTTGCATTAAAACGCAGCCCAATCCAACTCTTAATGCATCACATTACATGGTGTAGACACCTTCTTCCTTAGGCAGTGCAAGTATTGGTGCTGTTGTTAACCTATGTTTTAACTCTTGGAAGCTAGTCTCACAAGCATCAGACCATACAAATGGCTTCTTCTTTTGTGTTAACCCACACAAAGGTGCAGCAATTGAAGAAAAACCTTCAACAAACCGTCGGTAATATCCTGCCAACCCAAGGAAACTACGTACTTCTGTTACATTGGTCGGCTTCGGCCACTTTACAATTGCCTCCACTTTGTGGGGGTCTACTTCAATGCCTTTAGCCGATATAACATGGCCTAAGAATGACAACTTTTCCAATCAGAACTCACACTTGGAGAACTTTGCAAACAACTTTTCCTCCCATAAAATCTGCAACACAATTCTCAAATGTTCTTCATGCTCCTCTTTGGTCTTTGAATAGACAAGCACATCATCAATAAACACAATTACAAACTTATCAAGGTACTGCTTGAATACTCGGTTCATCAAGTCCATAAACGCTGCTGGTGTGTTGGTTAAACCAAATGGCATCACCAAAAATTCGTAGTGCCTATACCGTGTTCGGAAGGCTGTTATTCGTACATCCTCCTCCTTTATCCTCAACTGATGATACCCTAATCTTAAATCAATTTTTGAAAAGTACTTGGCTCCCAGTAACTGATCAAACAAATCTTCGATGAGTGGCAATGGATACTTATTCCGCACTGTCAGCTTGTTCAATTGCCGATAATCAACACACTTTCTCATCGAACCATCTTTCTTTTTGACAAACTATACTGAAGCTCCCCACGGAGACACACTAGGTCTGATAAATCCCTTGTCTAACAAATCTTGTAGCTGAGTTTTCAACTCCTTCAATTCTGTAGGGGCAATTCGATAGGGTGCAATTGACACGGGTTCTGCCCCAGACACAAGTTTAATGCCAAACTCAATCTCACGTTCTGGTGACAATCCCGACAAGTCATCGGGGAAAACATCAAGGAACTCATTGACAACAGGAACTTGATCAATTGAAATTTTTGGCTCACCTACACTTTGTACTGATGCCAAATACAAACAATCGGTTTGTCGTGCTACTCGAGCTGCTTTCACCGCAAAAATTATTTGGGGTTGAGAAGAAACAAAATTCCCCTGAAAAATAAATTCTGCCTCCCCAATAGGCTGAAACTTCACCCTTTTATTAGCACAATCAACACGAGCACTATACCGAGACAACCAATCCATGCCTAAAATCACATCAAAGTCTGCCATCGGCAGCATCAACAAATCTATCGGCAAGTGATGGTCCATCACACAAATATCACACCCCCGATACACTCTATCTACATAGACACACTCATCAAGAGGCGTGTACATAGCCAACGGACTTTCAAGACTAACAGGTATCTCCTTAAAGTACTTAGCAAAATGAGAGTTAACAAAGGAGCGCTTACACCCCGTATAAATTAAACACAATGTAGGGCACAAATTAACTTTCAGTATACCTGTCACAACAGTGTTGGAGGCTTTTGCATCCTCCTGAGTCAAGCAAAATACCCTAGTCTGTCCCTGGCCGGGTTGATAGCTGCTGCCTCTACTTGTAGCTCCTCGACTAGTACTTCCCCTGCCTCGGAAGGAAGACTGGCTATCCGCCCGCTGTGACCTTGGTGGTGGTGACGCTACACTGGATACCATAGATGATTGTCCAACGGAACACTCCCTGGCTATATGCCCTGCCTGCCCACATATGTAACACAAATTTTGTCCCACCGGGCATTCCCGTGACATATGTCCAAACTTGCCACACCTGAAGCATAAACTATTGGGCCTCATTTGTATACTTTGAGTACCCTGAAATTGGCTAGTTACAGGTCTCATCGAACTACCCCCAAAGCTTGGGATACCATAACCAGGACTACCCCTGAAACGAGCCCTAGGTTGGTTAACCCACAATCCTGTCTTCCCACGCCCACGAAATTGGCTTGAACCAGCAGTAAAACTCTGTTGGTTTTGGGTATTATCTTGCCTCATCCTCTTGACACTTACCTCACCTCTTTCAGCTTGAGTCTTTATTTCAATTGCCCGAGCTTTGTCAACCGCTTCAGCATAAGAGCTAAATGGTATAGCCACTAATGAGTTATAAATATAACCATTCAGTCCTCCAATGAACCTTTTGATCTTCCTCCACTGATTTGGAATCAAATGCAAGGCATACTTAGACAGGTTTGTGAACTTGGACTCATACTCTCCCACTGTCATGTCCCCTTGCCTTAGGAGTTCAAATTCCGCAGCTTTTTGATCCCTAACACTCTCAGGCAGGAATCGTTCAAGAAATGCGGCACGGAACTCAGTCCAAGTCCACGGGACAGCATCAGGCATCCTCTCCCTCATTTTGGCATCATACCAATTGTTAGCTTCATCCCCCTTTAACCGAAAAGCAGCAAGATCAACTGCTCGATGATCAGTGCATTCCATCACTCGGCAACATTTCCACACATCATCAAGAAATCGCTGTGGATCTTCATTTCCAGCCCCGGAAAATGTTGGTGGGTCAAGTTTCACAAATGTTGCCAAAGTTGATTCCCCACTGTGATCTCGGAGTACCGGGTCCTCTTTACTTTTTCGATCAGCAGCAATCACCTCTGTGATAGTCTCAACTGCCCTGTTAACACCATGCAAACCAGCCTTCAGCACCTCCAAAGGCATCTCTTGGGAGGCATCTGAATACTCTGCTTCGCTGGGCAACTCATCACCAGCATCCGCCGGAACATAAGTCTTATTTTCTACATCCTGAACAGATTGCACATCCGGGGCAACCACCTCAGTTAACACCTCCTTTCCCAACTTCCTTTTTGTTGGCTTACCTGCATCCAAAATACAAGAAAACCAACACAGACAAGTTAGCTCTCACCATCCCACGGTCTCTAGTAATGGGTAACAGCCTTTAACAACAATTTATAGCCTAAGCCCTTAACATAAATTAAACCACGCTCCGCTACCAAAACTGTCACGTCCCCTCTTTACGTGACCGGCCAGGTGCCTCGCACATCCTTAGAATGCCACAAAGCACCCAAAGGCCTACAACAGTCAATGGGCACAAGCTAGCCCGACGGGCATCTCACCCTACCGCGCATCAAGCATCAACAAAAGTATCACACATTCAAATAAAAAAAACTAAACACACAACAGCCAGCTGATTTTCACGTAAGTTTTGTACATCAAACATGTGCTAGTTTAAGCCACTTATTCTCATATACACTGACTCTAGCTAGAACTAGAGTTGGCTTAGTACCGATCATTTATCAACACGTGCCTCTCGGGCCTTCCCTCACCAAGCTGTTTATCTGCTTGCCTGAAACAAAGGGGTAGAAAAAGGGAGGTGAGTCAATGACTCAATAAGCAGGTGACATACGAGGCATCAGCAAAGACACAACCAGCGGCAGAACATATCCAACAACCAACATCTCAAGTCACCGTGATCAGCCCACGGGTAAGCTGTCGTGAGGTTGTACCTAGCCCACCTGCAGATTTGGTAGCCTTGCCAACAGGTGTTACTTCATAGCCCACAGCCCCACGTACGAGGCTTAACCGATTGGCTACCGGAACCATACACGGCGCCAAGCACAACACCACCACCATCTCAGTCGACCAAGCAGCCTAGGAGCACTGCAAGGTCCATCTCAATACCATCTCATGTATATGTCATAATGCAAATGGAATGCATGAAATGCATAGCCCGAATATCGGACTCATCTCAAGCCAAGGCATATCATAAACATCTCAACATCTCAATTGCACCATAGGTGCCATCTCATTAGGTAATTGAATCATCCACCAAGCCAATAGGCATCATTGCCATCACACAAGTATGCAACCAAACTTACACAAGTTTAGGCCTCACTAGGCCCTTCTCCTTCCTTTGGTGGTCCTGGGTTTCTAGCACCTGCCACACACAATTATCCATCAATAAAAGACATAGCAACACAAGTCATTAGTAAGAACTCATACAAGTTAGCTTACACACCAACTAGCCTAGTTAGATCAATTGGCTGGCACCAATTCATGTATTGGCACGCCTATTCTAGTCATCAACCCAAACCAAGTGCCTAGCACGACTGTTTGGGCGTTTATAAGAACTACAAACCCTCAGGTTGTCCTGTTTAAGCCTATCAAGCACTGAAAGGACTAATTGACCACCAGTAGGGGCAATTCTGCGCACCTGGCGCACCAATTAGCCTCCTACGGGTCAATCGTGCCTTAATTTCACCAACTGACGCCCCAACCTCACATACTGTCCTTCATCAAGACAACATCCAATAACAAGAATACATACTTCCCACAAAACCGATTTGGTGCTCTATTCAAGTCTACAGCACACCCAACATGCCAATTACTACCAAATCCCTTAAGAATTCCAACCAGAATCACTTACCCCGTCCCTTTGTGTGCCAGCTGCTGGGAGAACTTGGAGGATGGCTGAGTGTTTCTTTTCTCCATAACTATCACGAATTTGGGGCAGAATGAGGCTTGAGGTTCCTGCTTGGGCAGATATGGCTGAGGCAAGCAGGTGACTAAGCAGCCACTTGCTGCCTCTTGCACCCAAATCTGCCACCTTGCCCAAGCAGCTCTCCACCTCATGCTTATTTGCCACCACCAGCTATCCACCTCCTGCTTACCCACACTTAACCCCCAATTAGATTATTCAGAGTACTTAGCTCATATTAATCGGGGACTAAGACTAATCTCCCGCTAATTAGCCCATCCGTACCAATTTCTGGCCAGCTGAAGCCAATGACCAGCCAACCCAGTCCTACCAAAACCAACCCACATCTAGCACCCTTCCTCATCAAGTAAACACATTGTACCTTAATTATTAGGGTTATCACACAAATTCCTTGAAATCTAATAGCAGAAAAGTCAAGGACACTTTATTGATCTCTAACCAATGAAACTCTTTATCATTCAATTCAACTGAGAAGTAGTACCTACTTAAATTAACTTCCCCTTCTTATAAAATTAGTCACAAGTTTAGTAAAGAGGAACATTAATCCAAAAATTGAAGAATCTGCTAATGGACGTATAGTCATATACGCAACAGAGTTTGGAAAAATAATAACAAGAAACTCTGCAAAGATACATAACAGGTGTTCATTGCTTGTTCTCATGTATCATTAAAGTTATGACACCACAGAAGTGAAAGTTGCCAAAGGCTAGTATTAAAGACGTAAAAAGAAATAATTAATCAAGGTAGCATCCATTTTGGAATTCAACCAACAGGCATATATGAATCATCACCTCCTTGTCCCATTATTGTGATATAGACATCACTATATATGATTTACAAAAATTGACCTTAGCCATTTTATCTCCCAAGAGTCATTTTCCATCAAGTCTAAAGCAGGTTCATCAAGTTCTATTAACAAGTAAATCAAATGGAATCTAGTCTAGACATAACTATCAAATGAATAGACCCCATTTCTATCAGTATCTAATGTAAAATTGCACTTTTCAGACTTACCTCACCCACCCTCCGCAAAAATACACATAGAAAAAGTATTGAACAATGGGTCACATACTTCACTAGCAAGTAGCAAAGCAACAAGCATGTGTTTTCTGCCTAAGGATGAAGACCTTTGAACTAACTTGTATCTAGGGTATGGTATCATTCACGTAATGTAGCAGATGACCAGTCACTCAAAATAAAAAATTCAAATCCTAGGAGCAATTTTACAATGGCAAATGCAAATTTAAGGAAGCAAATCAGGTGGTTGTTAGAAAGTAAAATTTTACTGGTCCATTAACCCCAAAAATTCAGAGGGAAATTGGAACCAACCACTAAAAATCAGAGACATGGAATACACAAAGACAAAAAAGGATTAATTTACCCAAACATTTGAAAAGTATAAGCAATGAACAGAACAGAAGGCCAAAGACAGAAACTCGTAGAATCAAAAGGAGTGAAAAAAACACAAAAGAGAAACAAAGACCCAACCGGAGAGAAAGCAAAGAAAGAAATGCTGACATCAACCGAAGCAAGACCCAAGAAGAGAAACAAGCAACTAGTAAGATGGAAGGGAGAAGAGGAATTACCAGTGAAGGTGCGTCGCACAACCCGTCAGACCCCTGCTTTCAATCAACCTGCAATCACCAAAGTAAGATGAATTAAATAGAAGAATATTGGTAATTAAAGACTAATAGCAATTCAATTTATTTTTTCCCCAAAATCGAAACCTAGGGTTCTAGGTTCAATTTTGGGGATTTCGGATTTGAGTGAGTAGAAGTAGGAAGAAGGGGTGAAATTACAGGAGGGGAGGTAATAACATGATGAGAAGATGAAATTTAAAAAAAAAAATAGAAGAAGATGAACAGAAGATCAAGGTTGAAGGAGGAAGAGATCGGTGTGAAGAAGGAAGAGAATCGTCGTTTCTCACCTGGAGAGGAGGAAGAGAGAGAGTGTGCGGGCCTAACTGCTGAAAATAGAACGGGAATTTGGGTTTTTATTAGACGGGGGTAGTTTGGGAATATTGTCTTTTGGGCAGGGACACACTCGTCCACAAATTTCAAACCCCAACCCCAGCTCCTCGCGGGGGTTGAAAATCGTGGGTTTGAAGGTGTGAAACCCGCAAGTTGGGGTTCCAAACCCAAACCCCAACCCCAACCCGCGCTCCATTTTTTCCAACCAAACAGCGGGTAGGGTTTCAAACCCCAACCCGCCCTCCCAAACCCCCCAAACCAAACGGAGCCTTATGTGTTTTCGATTTTAATTTAAACCCGATATTTGCTACCAGTACCACAGCCTGCTATTCTCGGGCAATATTTAACACGGGGAACTCCAATTCCGGTACTGGGTCAATGTCTGCTACTTCCTCTTTCTTATGAATGATCGATTTTTCATTAATTTAAATATCAAAAATTACATCTGCTTGAATAACATGAATAAAAGGAAGTGCATAGTCTAACCAATGTTGCCAAATTCTACAGCACGCCTTGTAAGGCTATGCGCAATTGTGTTGAGCTAGCCAGCTAGTACAAAAGAGCACCTTAAAGAGGCAAAAGCTTTGTTAATGTTTATGACATCCTCTAACAAGAGAGACTTGTATGACAGATCAAGTCTTGCCTCTCGTAGGGAATTATAAAACACTTGACAATCTATCTCTACATGACTTGTTGTTCAACATTCGGGCTAAAGATAATCCTTCCTTCATGGTTATGATCTCCATCAACAAAGGATCAGTGAGGCCATCGCCATCAAAGACTCTAGGACCTGCTGCAATGAAGTTACCAGAAGCCAAATGGAGCAGAAAACCAACCCCTCAGTATATGCGAGAAAATGGCACCATCGGAATTTATTCTAACATAGCCAGCAGGTATGGCGAGCCCAGTAAGTTGAGTAGCTTGCACCATGTTTGTTCTGGAGTGACTCAATTTTCTCTCCCATGCATCAACAAACTAGCTCCCTCCAATATTATGTTGCATAAGCAGCGGTAGTCTTAGGGTCTTTATATGATTTGTCTATAACCTCCACAGGTTCCGGTTATTTCAGATACACCAACAATATACCGACAAGAGAACATACATTTGATATCCAATTCACAATACATCTTCCATAAACAATCCATTGCATGAGGCTGCTATCCAGCCAGATCAATATGAAAAGGAGAGGCTAGCCAAAGTGGCAGCTGCATGCGGGCAAGTTTGGATAGCATGCAATGAGGCTTCAGCTTCGTGGCACAGAAAGCACAGAGATTGGTTTACCACTTTCCTCTTATGCAGGTTCATCGTAGATGCCCAAACTCAGCTCTTCAACCGCAAGGATGCAGTGCATCAACTTGGAAAGGATCTCCTATTAGCCGCATTTACATACGTTGACGTCTATTCTGTTAGTTTGGGAAGGGGAGAAAGTGGGGGGGAAAGAAAATATTGGGAAGAATTCACAATTTTCGATGCAAATTCACTCGTTTGGAGAGCAGGAGAATATGAAGAGAAGAGAAATTGGAGAGAATTCATTCTCTCTGGGCCCATAATTTTTAATCTCTCCGATTTGGAGAGAATTGGAGGAGAAAGTTCACAAAATGACATGTTTATCCCCCTAAATATTTAACCCAACTAACAACGAAGGATGAAATTGTAATTTTCTCATTAAAACTTCAGTCAAAATAATAAAAAAGTAAACATTCTTCGGGATGTTCATTCCTCTCATTTTGAAACTTCTCAAACCTATGAAGAGAAAATGCTATTCTTCTCCTCTCACATTCATTCCCTCCACTTTCATTCTCTCCATTTTCTTTCTCTCACGTTTTAGTTCCCAAACTTACGCTAAAGTATTCTTTATTTCGCTAACTTACCCTTTAATCAGTACTCTATTTAATTCTATTTGAGCAACATAATATTACAGATGATTTGTGAAGTCTAGAAACATAATATTACAGATGATTTGCCACGTGGCCGACGAATGGAGTTGCCACGTACTCAAAAGCAGTGGGTTCCACACCCGGGCAGCTTAGTCAGCACCTTGGAGCTGACCCAGGTACACGATTAATAATTCAAAAGTCTAGATATATGAGAACAAAATGAAAGTTTAGGTATATAAATGAACCAAACTTATTGACTTAGGTACTAAATATACCAAAACTCAATTTTAACCATCTTTTCCACGTGGACCGTATCTCCCAGCTACCCACTTCTCCCCACATTTCATATCGCTAAAGTTTCTTAAATGCTGCATAGGTATTAAAAGACTGTACATACGGTCTTACGTGCCAGTGATCTTTTTAAGTCCTCATCTCTTCTTTTCCAGAATTCGACGCGTGTCTGGAGAGTGAGTACCTGCTCTGACTTTGTGTTTGATTCATGTGTTGTGCAGTGTTCACCCACCTTTTTTTTTTGTCAGCAAGCATAGGTATTTTATTAATTAAAAGATGAGTACATAGTATACAAACTTAGTGCCCATATAGGCAAATATAAACCCAAATACAAACTTAGTACACATATAACAAATACAGAGCCAAAAACACCATAGATAAAACTCACATAATGCAACATCCATGGTGCCCACAAAACATAAGAAAATAGCATGCCTCTATAGTGCCTTTTCATAATATCCACAGCGATGTTTAGCTCCAAATAAAGTTGCTTTACCCTGTAACTTGACCAATTAGACGGTATTTTCCTGGTTAATACCAGGCGATCCTTCCGGGAGGTAGAGCCTTCTTCCATGTCTTTGGAAACATTTTTGAGTTTTTGGATCTAAATTTGATGC
This sequence comes from Turnera subulata, assembly GCA_028386065.3. NCBI lineage: Eukaryota > Viridiplantae > Streptophyta > Magnoliopsida > Malpighiales > Passifloraceae > Turnera > Turnera subulata. Next base: position 22,712 of record JAKUCV010001550.1, on the reverse strand, counting down.
GGACACTATTTCGTAGGAACTTGTTAGCATACTTGAGCACGCTCCTGAGTATGACAGGCTTATCCCCAAGCAAGACCCGAGCATGGCCGGCACCATTACCATCACCATCACCGTCACCATCATCACTCCCGCTGCCGTCGCCGGCGATCACTCCCCTGCCATTGCAGCTGCTGCTTCTAAATGCCATCCAATAGTACCAGCAAAATCCTCAAGTAAAACTTGGGAAACTCATGTTAAACTTGATCAACTTGGGGTCAAAAAGACCCTAAATCCGAATAAATCCGGAACTGAGAAATAAGGTTACCAAAGATCCTAAATGATCTCAAGTGAACCCACTAACAAACTCAAGCGAAACCACTGACCTTACGAGGATGGTGTAGTGGCCACACTAGACTTGGGCAAATCGTAAAACACATGGCGTGCGTTCACCATTGATGTGGGGTTTGTATCTTGGATGATTGTATGTGGATAGAAGAGCAACACAAGGAAATCTGATGGAGGAAGAAGAAAACGAACCCCTTTACTTAACTCATCTCCGGAAAAACACCGGTGAAGAAAGGTTGTTTGTGAACTTTGTTGATGGGAAGAAGGCTTGGCAAGAAACCCAAACAATGCATTTGAAACCGTTGGTTTTCTTGTGGATGATGAGGTTTATGTTGATTGTGGTGGGAATAATAGCATTAAGTAGGAGAAGTGGGAGGATGGGAAGAAGGAAGAAGAAGATGAATAGTGTGAGTTGAGAGCATTTTCACTTTGAAAAACTAACCGTTATCACTGTCCAGTGTTCACCCACCTAATGAAGGTGATTCCTAACCTTTGTGTCTTCTACTTTCTATCTATATTATTTTTCTCGTATCCACCAAATACAATTGATATTTTCCTGTTCATACAAAGGAAAGAAAAAAAAAACTGCAACCGTAGTGGAATAAGTTTAGTTACTAATCAGTATAATCCATACGTAATTCATTTTTTTAGCATGAAAACAAAGATAAGAATTTAATTTCCTCTCAAAAATGAATAACAGCTCTTGTGGATGATGTGGTGAAGAATGTGTAATTTTGGGACATGGTGCTTATCAATCAACCATCCTCGCAAGGAATTTGCCGTCCCATAAATGGAAATGATGCTGCAATAACTCAGAAAAGAAAAAAAAAAAAAAGCCTATCGCATATAAGTGTTCAATCACTCAGCAATTATTCTTTTTATTCTTGAAGATTTCCTTCCTATTCCCGAAACCTATTTATTTTGTATAAAGAAATCAAGATTTTCTTTCTTGGTTTGGTTTCAGAAATTTTGGAGTCATAATTAGATATTTTATAAAAAAAAAAGATTATTGAAATCAATTTTATCATTGTACCAAAAAAAGAATTTTATTATTGTGACATTTCATCTAATTATGCAATTTTTTTCGAGATATCTATTAGAAAAAATGTGGCACCCGACATGCAAGGTATGAGCCTAATTTATATGTATTTTGTGGCTTAAATGGTTCTAGTGAAGGTCCCGGAAACCTTATCCAACATATGATAATGGTTTTTACCAAAAAGAGAAAAGGAAAAACATTTTTTTATAATGACGACAAAAAGTTAAAAACTATTTACGCCTCTTACATCGTGCATGTCATGTCCCACATTCATGCCAGATGATCAGTGTTGCATGTTGGTCTACATCTATGTCTGCTGTATCAATATCTTAGTCGCTCTTAAAATCTCGATGTAACCAAAAAAAAAAAAGATAAAATTTAAATTTCCAAGCATATCTATGGAGTTTCCTGCTTGTACCAATGTATCTTTCGTCCCTCTGTTTTTGGTTTTGGTAAGTTGCAGTACCATTTTGAACCCAATATTTGCTGCCACAACCTGCAGTTTTCCGCCAATATTTAACATGGGAGACTCCAATTCCGATACTGGGTCAATGTCTGCTGCTTTTACTGCCTTTAATTTGCCTAATGGAGAAACATACTTTCAAACTCCTTCAGGAAGATACTCTGATGGAAGGTTCCTCATAGATTTCATGGGTATATTTATATAATTAGCTTCATTTCTGATAATGTGCATATACATATGCATAAGTTATGGGCTCATGACTAGTCCTGCCATTTGATTTGTCTTCCCACCGTCTAAATGTCTGTGTTTATAGCTTGCTAGCTAGTGTTTCTCTGTTGGATTGCATGATCATTTTTTAGTTGGTTCTATCTGCTATATATATACGTTTATATAAGTTGAGCTTCCTCCTCAGGAAGCAGACGTTAATGCATGTACGGGGGTCAGTTCCACTCTGTATAATAATCTTATATTTTTGGCCTTCAAACTACATATTCAGCTAGGAGTTTGGATCTTCCATATCTCAGTGCTTATCTCGACTCCTTGGGTGCCAACTTCTCACATGGAGCAAATTTCGCGGCATCAAGTGCCACCATTAGGCTGCCACAAAAAGTCATACCCGCAGAGGGTGGATGGAGCCCTTTCTACCTCCCCGTGCAATATGAGCAATTCAAGCAATTCAAAATCAGAGCACAAAAGATTAGGGAACAAGGTGATCACATTATTCTCCAAAATTCTAGCTAGTACTAATTATTAAATGGTTTAGTGGGAATGCAATGTTTAGGTTTACTTTAATTTAGAAGTACCATTAACTATATTTTCCTTAACCTTCCAATTATTTATATGCAGGGGGAATATTTGCAGAATTAATGCCAAAGAAGGAATACTTTGGCCAAGCCTTATATACATTTGACATAGGTCAAAATGATCTATCAACTCTTTTGGTAGATAACACGCCTTTTGACGAAGTGACTGCCACCATCCCTGATATCATCTACCAGTTCACAGGACATGTGAAGGTATGTAAGTCTAATTAACTCCTCCTTGTCAAAGCACCAAACAAACTTAATTTCTATATGGTGGACTGCAAAATTGATTGAGGTAGTGAAACTGGTGTACGTATTAATACAGAAAATGTATGAGCTGGGAGGTAGATCGTTCTGGATTCATAACACGGGACCCATTGGTTGTCTTTCTTTCACTTTGACGCATTTTCCCTCCGCGAGAAAAGACGTTGCTGGTTGTGCATTGGCTTACAAGGATGCAGTGCTTCAACTTAGAAAGGATCTCCCGTTAGCCGCGTTGACATATGTTGACGTCTATTCTGTGAAGTATTCTTTATTTCGGTACCCCAGTAGGAACAGTAACAACTAATCCTTTGATCACTCTGTTTAATTCTAATTGAACAACATAATATTACAGATGATTTGTGAAGTCTAGGTACATAATGTTGCATGTACATTAACTTGAAGGAATTGGGATTAACTAACTTGTATGTATAGGTTTTGAGAATCCACTGGTGGCATGTTGCGGGCACGGGGGCCTGTACAATTTCACCAACTCAGTTGACTGTGGAAACAGAGTAATAGTGAATGGTACTGAAATGGTGGTGGGTTAACTCATATCTTCTGGAGCCTTTTCTGATCCACCTATCCCTTTGAAAATGCCTTGCCACCGGAATGTGAACCAACCTACCAGAAGTGAAGAGTAGTTTTTGCTTCGCTCTGTCTTAACTGAAATAACGTATTTAGTTCCTGCCTCAGTTTGAAGCACCATAATTATCCGGATTTAGAAGTTGAGAGGACTATGTGGTTACTGGTCCACCTTGGAGAGAGGGACCGGATGATGACTATATGTATATATATTGAATTTGGATTATTTTGTTAGTTAGTTTCCAATGTCGGTGTACTGTGTTTTTTTACCGCTTTGATTTCTTTGCCTATGTGTTCTAGAAAAGTTATGGTTTCTTTCTAAGAAATCCAGTATCCACTACTTGGAAGGCCAGCAGTTTAATGTCGTCCCAAAAAGTTTTAAAGAAGGTATCTTTGTAAAAGATGTGGAGCTGAGCAGGATATTGTTTAATTGCTAGCTATTTACATGTTTTATCATCTCCTTTCATGCTTCATTTTACATTTGGCTCTATGTATTGGGCTTAATCCTTCTTCTAGTAGTTGTTATCTTCTTAATTTGCACTTGTTTGTCCAAAATATTATCTTAACCAGGAAAAGAAAAAAAAAGTGTGTTAATGTCCAAGGATTATGTAGGAAAAAGATAGATTATAGTTTTTAGTAGAATAAAAAAGAAAGACATTCATTTATTAAGACAAATAGAGAATGTGGGATTAATCTAAGTGATAAGCCACAGTCTATTTCTGAGGTTTCGGCTGTCATATTTATAGAAAAATTTTAGTAGGAGATTCACCCACCACCACTACTCTACTAGATATGCAAAACTCAGATCCAATCCAGAAAAGTTGGGACAAAAGATACCTTATGGGAAAAAAAGAAAATAGAGAAAGACTGATAGGGATGCCGCGATGATATAAATGCTATATGCTATCGTGCATAGCCCAAAAGAATTTCACTATCCCAACTGACTGTAACATATTGTAAAACAGGTAACCAACAGTTTTTTTGGTTTCCTTGTTTTCTTATTGCTCAGTAGTTTGTTGCAAAGAAGCTTAAGCAAAGATGTTCTTGATGATAGGGCGAGGTGTACAGATGACCTCAAGTGGCTTGACCTTATGCAGAGTACTCCCTCTTGCTTCAGCCATATCGATTTCCTGGTCAGAGACCCTTTCCCATTCAAAACACTGGATCAAAGAACCCAGCGTTAGACCAACCACACGTTGGGCCAGGCCTACTCCTGGGCAAGATCTTCTGCCCAACCCAAAAGGCAACATCTTACGCGACTCACCTTCTCCGTTGTCAAATCTCTCGGGCTCGAATTTTGTTGGGTCATCCCAGAGTGTTGGATCTCTATGGACTGCCCATGCATTCACTAGTAACAGTGTGCCACGTGGAACGTTATATCCTCCAAGAGTACAGTTGTCGGATGACATGTGTGGCACAAGAAGCGGGGCAGCTGGATATAGTCTAAGTGTCTCGTTGATGATGTTGTGAAGATAGTGTAATTTGGAGAGATGGTGCTCATCGACCAAGCATTCTTGCCCAATTTCCTTGTCTAATTCCTCCTTGGCCTTCTTCAGTTAAAAGAAAAAATATGTAAGCAAACAGCTAGACCCACTTTTTTATGCTAAAAGAGTATCCCAATATAACTAATGTGGGGTTGGTCTAAGTGGAACTACTTGGTTTCGCTTAAGTGATGGTTCGGGCTCGAATCTTCCTGTATGCACAAAATTCCTATTGGGAGACTCACCCATCATATCCACTTAGGCGACTCGGGTCGGATTGGATTAGTCAGGCAAAGCTCCGCATGAGTCAACTTTATGAAGTAAGACCACTACTGACAACACTTACTTTGCAAATTACATACAGAATAGAGGAAAGGAATGAGATTTTCTTTTTTTATGGTAAGGAAAGGAATAAATTACTGACCAGTACAAGCCCTTTGATAATCTCATCGGTGTAATACTCGGGTTCTGACTCTTGCAAAGAAAGAAGATGATCAATCATGGTATTTCTTGCATTATCCAAGTCTTCCTTCTTCCTTCTTAGTTCCTCGATCAACCCTTGCAAGAACTTATCCATCTTTTTGGCTAATGTTTTCACTCGTTTCTCAAAATCACCACCATCAATCCAGTTCAAGATAGGCAAGAAATCACCAGGATTTGAGGCTCCTCCAAAACTAACAACCTCGGCCATTGTCTCCCTAAAAAGCTTAGCCTCTTCATCAGTTGCATCATCACCGTAGTACCTTTTTCCTGCAACCATCCTCATCATAATATTAAACGTCAGCTCCTGGAACAATGATTTTAGCTCTACTACTCTAGCAGCAGAGCCTTGCTTCGTCAACGACCCATTCGTAGCTAACTTCAGTATTAGCCTCCTGATTTCGTCTTTTCGGATGCCCAAAAACATGTTTAGCCGATGGGTTGAGAAGATTTCAAGGGCACCAATGCGACGTAGGTTGCGCCAATGGTCACCGTAGGGTGCCTGCGTCATGGTGGTATAGTTGTAGCCAAGGTGCTTGCCCATGAGCAGCTTTGGTCGGTTTGCAAAAATGATGTCATTTTTGGTGAAGCATTCTTCCACTGCAGGGAGTGATGATACTACCACCACAAGGCGAGACCCAAATCGAAGGGAGATTATTGGACCGTACTTTTGAGCCAGGCTATATAGCGAACGGTGCAGGGGGAATGGTTTCAGGAGATGGAGGTGGCCTACAATTGGAAGGGCAAGCGGGCTTGGAGGAAGGCCCTTATGGCGTTGGTTTGATATGTATATTCTCAAACCAATGAAGATGAGGATAAGTGAAAGGGAAATGTAAAAGATTGTTTCTTCCATACTTAGTACTATCCTCTTTTGGTCCAAATTTGAGGTGTAGTAAGTTGCACATACTTGGAGTGGATGGGGTTTAAATAGAATGAACCAGAACAAGGAAGAGGAAGCTAAATTCGAGACTAGTGTTTTTGTCTTTTATTACTTCATATTTTAATTAACAAATTGTGTAGGGCAACCCATTGACAAAGTTGGTTGCTATGATAGTAGTTGTGGATGAGAGATAAGATGTTGTCAATTCAAGTTTGTTTTTGTTTTTTTAATGCTCATATGGTTTTCAGCTAGTTTGTTTTCAGTTTACTTACGAGTGGAAAGTAAATCATTAATCAACAAATCATAGGATGCTTCAATTAATAAATTTTTTTGCTATGGAATTGCTTCTCATCATTCCGCCCCGACAATTTAATTATGCCTGTAATAATTTCCTGGAAGTTCGAATCAAGACTGGTCTTCCTGCTTGAATACCACGATGAAGCAGCAAAAAGGCTGAAGTCCTTGTTAGAATATGCAATCAGTCTTTGCGGGTCGCTGATAAGGTATAACGGGGATCTTTCCAAGTTAAAAAAAGGAAGAAGAAGAAAACGACAGTAATCTACCAAAAATCTGGCACTGCTACGCCGAAATGTATTACTATGAATGAGAGGCTGCAAGCCTTGTGGATTTGGCCAGAGTCATACCATCCTAATCATAGATGGGATCTGTTATGCACAAATTAGCAAAAAGACATGATGACATGGACTGGACATATGCTAAGTTCTTGTCTGGACTTGATTTGGAACTCTCTGTTTCTTACGTCACTGAGTACGCAAATTGAAACCTAGGGATCTAAATATGAAGATCAGATACAGTTCACAAACGAAGGCTACACTTGAATTACACGTGTAGCTAATCAGTTAATTCTAATTGTCTTCGTGCTAACGTATTGCCATACGTTTTTCTTCTAAAGATCATGGCATGGCCATACGTCCTAGGCATGAAGGGAGAATCTAGAAACACTAAAAGTGGGGCGCAAGCAAGCCCAGTCATAAGCTCACTACTAGCAAGCTCTACTCGACCCACTGAGGACATGTTTGTTTGAGCTCGATTGAGTTTTAATTTTTATTCTCGAACTCGATTAGTTGGGTTGAGCTCGACTAAATTCGTAAAGGTTCGTTGCCTTAAACTCAAACCAACTTGATTAAGCTCAACTTGGATATACATAATTTTACATTCGTTTAAATTTAATTAGAACTCCGAGTATGTTCGCGGGCCCAACGAGTAGAGTATTACTAAACTTAATCTCAACTTATTAAGCTCGTTTAATAATAATGAAAGCTCGACTCAAACTCAATAAATCCAAGTCGATTTTGAATCATCATCAAGTCGATCTCAAATAATTTGGTGAGTAGCTTGACTCATTTCTATCTTTACAAGAAAGTTCTTGTTTTAGAAGAAAAATAGAAAATACACACAATCCTCATTTTATTATGCTCCATTTATATGTTTAGGGACATACGCATAGTGGTTCGGTGAAACATTTTAATCTGTAAATGAATGAGCCTCCAATCTTTCATTTGTTGTGCCATTTGCGTGTCACATAAGCCTGGAGGTTTTTTGTTTTTATCATAAGTTCGGAGGCTTTTTTTTAACTAATGGGTTGGTTTAAGTGATAAAGGGAATTGATTCCGCTTAAGTGAGGTTGTGCGCGACACGGTTCGGGTCCAGATTAGTCGGGACAAACCTTCGAATGGAAAAAAAAAAAAAGTTTATGTTTTTATTTTTTTTATTTTGAGAGAATTGATGGAATATAAACGAAGACAGTCCGGAAATCAAAGGCCCAAAGAAGTCCCGTGACACATGGTTTGCGGAGCCTATTTGCACATTGATTCAATTCCCGAAAAATATAGGCCAGATAAACTTCCTATTTTTTTTTTTGTCGAAAAAAAAAGGCATCAGTGGTGTCATCATCGCCCCGTCGGTCCAGGCTCCGGTCAATACCGGTTACATCCTGGCATTAGACCCTCCTCATAGGAGAGGCCGCCCAACCGGGGCACCAGCGGACACCCTCACCTGCTACGCGTCATAATACCGGGTAATCACCGGGCTCAACGGCCAGCACCCCACCGTGTGGAAGGCCATATTCGGCCGCATCACACTATGGGGCTTGACTGGAAGCGCCGGGACTCGAACCCGAGTCTTAGAAATGGAAGGTTGAAGGCCTTGCCACTGGGCCACCACCCCCGGTGGTGATAAACTTCCTACGGGAGTTTGGGACTTTGGGACTTTGGGTAATTAATTCCTAGACGCAACGATTAAGCTATTGCCGCTTAGGTAGTGAGGTATTGGTGGCTGCCCAAGGTAAACAAATAGAAAGGGAAAGAATAAGAGAGGGAATAAAAAAATAAAGAGAAAGTAATATGATGGAAAAAAAAAGTTCCAATCTTTGTTCTGTTTAGAAAAGAATAAAAATGTAAGAAATGTTATAAAACACGTGTTTTGGTGGATGTCATCTACCCCCTCCTTCTTTGCTCTATTTATTGCAACAACACAGATGAAATAAGTGAGTGAGCTCTTCTCCAGCTCTTCCCCTCCACTACTTCTTCCTTTCTCCTACTCATTCTACTGCCTCTACTACTCCATTTCTTCACAGAGAAATTAACACAATAAACACCTAATTTATAACACGTTATCAGCATGATAACGACTCTACCCAGTTTTGAGGCAAGAAACCCGAGCAAGAAAACCAAAAAAAAAAATCAGGAAAGAAAGGAAAACCGAGTGAACAGTATGTCACCTCCACCCTCGGTTACTATTCACTCGTAGCATTCTGTGCTGCTGCTCGTCTCACCGCCATCACCCGCGTGCAAACGCCGAGTGAACGGTTCTGCCCCCGCCCATTTCCGCCACCTGACGCGCCGCGTGACAGCCCGACGGCGGAACCCGACGACCCGACAAGGCCTGTCTCCTTCTGCAGCCACCTCGCGCCGTTGCCGAAGACGACCACCTGCAGCCACCTGCTCTCCTCCTCGCTGCCATCGCGATGCAGAGACAATCTGCAGACGTCGCAACCACCGGTCGTGCCGCCTGCAGCCTGTTTCCAAACGCCGCCCGTTGCAGCCAAGTCGGGTCACGCCACCACACACCAGAGAGTCGCGCCGCACACCTCCACCGCTTCCTCTCTTACGTCGCCTCGCTGGTGGCACATCCCCGTCGCCCGTCTTCGCCTCGCCTCGCCGCGCCGCAGCCTGCAACAGCCAAGGTGAGCAGCTGGGTTGAAGACGACCCCGACCCGGAAGTGTGAACAGGTACGTGGCCTGGGTCGGGTTGACCTGCGTGGGCTTGGACTTGGGCACTTGGGTTTTGGTCTTGGGCTGGGCATTTGGGCTTGCTGGCTCGGGCCTGCTGCACGGGTCTAGGCTTGGCACTGTGCAAGGGGCCTGGGCTGGTACTGTTCATGGCCTAGTCTGTTTTTTTTTAATTTAAATAAATATAATTCTGAAAATGTATTTTCTAAAAATATATATGGTAATAAATAGTTTTGTGGTAATAATCTTGGAAAAAGTATTATCAAAGCTCTAATACCGAAATAATAACCGGGCATAATTATGGTATAATATTGACACAGGAAAAATAAATGGTGAATGATGATGATAAAACAAATTAACCCGAGACATAACCGAGCCGGATTAGTATTTATGGTACAACATATCATTTGCATATCTATTTGTGTGCATCTTATGAAAGCATGTTATTATTATGCTATTATTGCTGAAAGATTTATCGAGTAAGCATATATTCTCTATGATTATAGTATTATTAATGCTGAAAGATTTATCGAGTAAGCATATTTTATGTTTTATATTATATCTTTATTATTGTTGTTATTATGAATTTTGAATTCGAGGCCCAAGGAATTTCCAGAAGAAATTTGTCGTGGGTGCTGAAATGCATTTAAATGCTAATAGTCTGGAAGACACAATAAAAGAGAAAATAAAGCAAAGACTGGATGTCTTACTATCAAAAGATCCTGCAGATCTTTAAATTAAAAAAATTAAAGAAAAATATGACCACCAGAAGTTGGATATTATATGACCACCAGAAGATGGATATTCTCCCGAAAATCTTATTACAAATGTATGCACCTGAAGTTGCAAGTTTTTAAATTTATACAATACAGTTATTGAAACGACCCGACCTCTAATTGCCCGACTCACAGTATTTACTGGACAACAATGCCGACACGTGGCACAAACAATGTAAATATCAGAAATAATGGCCCAACGGCCCAACATTAAATACACGTCACCCGATCTCGGGGACATCGACACATAAATCGGGTCCATAGGCCCAATATCAAAAACACATCACCTGAGCCCGGGGACCCAAAATATAGCACAGCGGAAGCAATTTTAAACCCAATATCAACATATGCAAAACCTGATGCAAACTAATGGATCCGAGTCCTGTCCGAGGGATAACGCCACAGCCTGTCTGGATTGCATCATACCTGAACCACAAATAACTCAACCTACAGGATGAAAGCCCGCAGGTGAGGGGTGAGTCCGAAGTGCTCACCAACCATGGATAGACAATCAATATGCAACACTATAAAATACTCAAGGTCGAAAACAGGCATAACAGCCAAACTATACCAATCCAAAAGACTCGACTCAAAACTGGTCCAAGACCAAAAAGACTTAAACAAAAATCCAATTTCCCATTTTATCTTTTCGGGCCCCGTCACGGATAAGCTAGGGTCGTACCAGGTTATCAACCTGTTCCGGGTGCCAGATCAAAAAGAACCCGGGATCAACATCCCAATATCAAATCTCAGGGATCAACATCCCAATCAAACAGGCATCAACATGCCCATCACAAGTAACCCAGATCATGGCCACCACGAAACAGTCTCTAACCATCCGGTCGTACCTCTACTTACCACATGACAGTTATATCATCATCATCCAAAACCAAATCTCAGGGATCAACATCCCTAACCAAAGCACCGGGATAGACATCCCAATCCAAAACCAAGGATCGACATCCTCATCACATTTTATTATTTAATCCATTATTCTTTATACCAAAAAGACACAGAGATAAACATCCAAAAACTCAATGCACGGGGATAAACATCCCAAAATCAAATCATGGGGATAAACATCCCAAAATCAATCAAGGCACTGGGATAAACATCTCGAATCAAACCACAGCAAATGCAACACTCAACAGTGCATCAATCATCAAATACAACAACCGAGTAATATAGGCACATATCGAAGGAAATCCATCCTCACCTTAGCTGATTACTCAACTCTGAAGACAATAACCGGTCCCAAGCCGGCTCCTCGGGAAACTGCCCGATATCAAAACCTATACAACAAAACAACATGCTCACATAAATGCACATAATTGGTATGCTATGATGCCATAAACAGTAAATCAACTCATCGGTAAAACATCTCGATTATATATATATTATCATGAAATTATCATTTTATCATAATTGAACCTTTTTCCGAAAATAATTCGTATGTATATAAGGTTACAAAAATATATTTCCAAAGCTATTAAATCAAAATATTTCATAAAATAATATATTTTTTCCAAATTAATAAACAACATAATTTTTCTGGAAATTATATCATATACATGTATTTTTCCCAAAATTATTTCCATAAAATATATTACTTGCCAAAATATAATTACCAAATATTATTATATTTGTAACAGCCTGGGTAAAAATTTTGGATTTTTACCGGACTGTAAAAGTCTTTCTACAGTGATTTACCGGAAGAATTAATCTTGGGTAATTAATTCAAGGTAAATCGGGCGTCGTTTTTCAAAACCGAGGGTTTTCCCATGCTCGAGATTTTTCGGGTGGATTTTTCGGGCCTGAGTTGGTATTTTTCGGGTCCCGGAATTCTCAGAAAAATCACACCGGAAAATAACTAAGGGGGTATCAGTTATTTTCTGATCCGGACCGAACTCGCTCCATAATGCAGACAAGCTGCATTATTGAAGGAATCACAGGCTGAACAGTTTTTCTCCATCTTTATAACCGGTGAAGAAGAAGAAACTAGGAGAAGAGAGGAAGAGGAGAAGAAAAAGAAAAAGAGAAAAAAGAGAGAAAGAAAAAAAAGAGAGAAAAAAAGAGAAGGAGAGAAAAAAAAAAAGAAGAAGAAAAAGAGAGAGAAAAAAAGAAGGAAAAAAAAGAGAAAAAAATCGGGAAAAAAAAGAAGCAGAAAGAAAAAAAAATAAACCAATCAGAGAACAGAAAAAAAGAAAGAAAATGAAAGAAAAATAGAAGGAAAAAAAGATAGAAAATAGAAAAAGAAAAGAGAAAATACAGAAAAAAAGGGAAGGAACTGTTCATCGTCAACCTGTTCCCTCTAGGGTTACTGTGCACGACGAAGCGTTCCGCACCGCTTCTCGGCTCACCGCCGCCGCCATGGCCTTCCCCGTGACGTCGCCGACCTGTTGCAGCCCCTCCCTTCCAACGTCACCGTTAGCTGTACGTGTCACGTTTCTCGGGATCGGGGATGTTTACGATCGATCTAGAGCGCCGAGCATGAAAACATGTTTTGTTTTAACTTCTTTATGTTTTAGTTTTGTTAAACGAGTTTTGTTTTTAATTTCTTTATATTTGATTTTATATTCTTATTGTTGATTTTTGTTTTGCTTTGAGATGTTTTTTTTTAACTTTTTGTTAGCATGAGTTTTCATAATTTAGTAAGAGATTTTGATTTAAAAAGAAAACTTATTTTATTTATTCATAACAGTTTTACAACGGAGAAGAAGTACTCTATTGAGCTACTTGCTTCTCTAGATCTTTTACAAGTTTTTGGACGTTTTTGACGTGAGGGAAGAGTTCTGCGCACGCCTGTTCGATCTGCATCACCACCGAGCTGATCTTCTTCAGTGAGACGTTCAGCTGTGTCAGTGTTTGCTGCGGAGTGCTGCTTTCAGCCATCGCCTTACCCTTTCGATCTTCAGCTTTCTTGATGGCAGGCTTCTTTCGCCGTCTGCTGGAGACGACCATGTGTTCTTTCAGACCGACGATGTTCGTCTTGAAGCGCTTCTTTGGCGGTTCTTCATCGGAGCTTGTCGGGAAAGCAGTGCCACTAATATGGCTGTTGTTCTCGGAGTCTGAGGTAGTACGAGATCGGATTGGAGAGTCCATGACTGTGTGAGAGTTTGCCAGTCATGAGGTTTGGTTTTTATAGAGGATGAGATGTCGCTTAAGGGTATAAGCGACACATCGCGTTGAGTTTGGACACCTGGCAGAGTGTGCCAGAAGCTTATCGTGGTAGGACCCACGGATGAGACCGAATTTCGGGGACAAAATTCTTTTTAATGTGGGTAGACTGTAACAGCCCGGGTAAAAATTTTGGATTTTTACCGGACTGTAAAAGTTTTTCTATAGTGATTTACCGGAAGAATTAATCTTGGGTAATTAATTCAAGGTAAATCGGGCGTCGCTTTTCGAAACCGAGGGTTTTCCCGCACTCGAGATTTTTCCGTGGATTTTTCGGGCCTAAGTTAGTATTTCTCGGGTCCCGAAATTCTCAGAAAAATCACACCGAAAAATAACTAATGGGGTATCAGTTATTTTCTGGTCCGGACCGGACTCGCTCCATAATGCAGACAAGCTGCATTATTGAAGGAATCACAGGCTGAACAGTTTTTCTCCATCTTTATAACCGGTGAAGAAGAAGAAACCAGGAGAAGAGAGGAAGAGGAGAAGGAAAAGAAAAAGAGAGAAAAAGAGAAAAAAGAGAGAAAGAAAAAAAGGAGAGAAAAAAAGAGAAGGAGAGAAAAAAAAAAAGAAGAAGAAAAAGAGAGAAAAAAAAGAAGGAAAAAAAAAGAAAGAAAAATCGGAAAAAAAAAGAAGTAGAAAAAAAAAAGAAACCAATCAGAAAATAGAAAAAAAAAAGAAAATGAAAGAAAAATAGAAAGAAAAATAGATAGAAAATAGAAAAAGAAAAGAGAAAATACAGAAAAAAGGGGAAGGAACTATTCATCGTCAACCCATTCCCTCTCGGGTTACTGTGCACGACGAAGCGTTCCGCGCCGCTTCTCGGCTCACAGCCGCCGCCATGGCCTTCCTTGTGATGTCGCCGACCTGCCACAGCCCCTCCCTTCCGTTCCCGCTGCGAGACGCGCCGTTGACCCGCGGCGAAACCCACGGATCCAACTCCCTCGCACCTGCCGCCTCTTGCCGATGACGCAGCGCCGCCTTTCCGCCGCCAGATGAGTCGCCTCAGCCTCGCCGACCCCGCGCTAGCCTTCCTCTCGCCCGTCCCTGCCGCTCGTCGCGCTGCCGTCGCTGAAACCGAGGTGAGGCCGCGTCCGACCCGTTTCATCTAGTCAGGTCGTGTCTCTGGGTTGGGTTTTGTTCGCTGGGTTGGGCTGTGTGGTGCTGGGTCGGGCCTTGGCAGACCTGTGTTGGGCTGTTGCCTTGGTCTGGGCCGTACTATTCATGGCCCAATCCGATTTAATTTTTTTAAAAAAACAAAATATATATATGTATTTATTTATTATTCTGGTATTTAATTTTGGAAAAAATATATATACACTTTGGGAAAATTAAGACCAAATTAATTCTGTTATTTTGAGAAAAATATAAATATATATACAATGATAAATAATTAAGTTATGTTTTGGAGAAAAACTAATATTATTTGGAAAAATATATATACCATGAAATTAATTCCTGGAAATTTTATATATATATATATTATTTTCCCTGGAAAATTATGGTTGTGGAATATATATATATAGGTACTTTGAAAATTAAAGGTAATTATATTTTATGTTGGAAAATATTATTATGTATATTTAGAAAAAGATAAATACTATATATACTTTCTGGAAATTATAAATACATTATTATTTTTCTGGGAAATTATGGAGAATATAATTTTGGAAAAATTATAATTATTTTATGAAAATATTTAAAAGAGAATTTTAGTTAAAGTATGGTACCGAAATTATATTCGGATATACCCACGGTATAATATTTTCGGTAAAAAATAATAATAACGGATATGAACCGGAATGGGATTATTTCGCAGTATTGGAATCATAGCATACCGATTATGTGCATTTATGTGTATATATTGTTTTGTTGTATAGGTTCGGATATCGGGCAGTTTCCCGAGGAGCCGGCTTCGGACCGGTCATTGTCTCTGGAGTTAAGTAATCGGCCAAGGTGAGGATGGATTTCCTTCAATATGTGCCTGTATTACTCGGTTTTTGTGTTTGATGATTATTGTACTATTGATTGATGCACTTGCTATGTTTTGGTTCGGGATGTTTATCCCAGTGTCCTGGTTATTTTTGGATGTCGATTGTTGTGTTTTTTTTGGTAATAAGAATAATGGAATAAATAATAAAATGTGATAAGGATGTCGATCCTTGATTTTGGGTAGGGATGTCTATCCCGGTATTATGGTTAGGGATGTTGATCCCTGTGATTTGATTTGGTTGATGATAATATAATTGTCACGTGGTAAGTAGTGGTACGACTCGATGGTTTGAGACTGTTTCGTGGTGGCGGTGACCTGGGTTACTTGTGATAAGCATGTTTATGCTTGGGATGTCTATCCCGTGTTTATTTTTGAGATGTCTATCCCTGGGTTCGTATTTTTGGGATGTCGATCCCTAGCTTCTCTTGTATTTGGTCTGGCACCCGGAATATGTTGATAACCAGGTCTGACCCCTAGCTTATCCGTGACGGGGCCCGGAAAGATAAAATTGGAATTTGGAATTTTATTTGAGTCTTTTGATTTGTTTTATTTTGGCGGTTTTTGCCTGTTTTTGACCTTGAGTAATTTATAGTGTTGTATATTGATTGTCTATCCTTCGTCGGTGAGCACTTCGGACTCACCCCTCACCTGCGGGCTTTCATCCCGTAAGATGAGTTATTTGTGGTACAAGTTTGGTGCATTCCAGATAGGCAGCGGCGTTACCCCTTGGACAGGGCTCGGATCCATAGTTTGCATCAGTGTCGCATACAGTGTCTTCTGAGTTATTAAGTCTTCCGCTGTGCATTATTTTGCGATTGTTGGGCCATTGGGCCGGTTATGTTGTTATTGATGTTTTTATTTTGGGCTGTTGAGCCCGAGTTTCTGTCGTATACACTGTATGCTGGGTTTTGTTTGGTTGGGTTGTTACAGTTCCGGCACATGTTTACTGTGTATGGTAAATGCGGGTCGGGGCGTTTCAATATTAGAAAATCATATTTCCAGAAAATATAATCATTTAAACTTATTTTCTGAAAATAACTACGATATATATATATATATATATATGTATATATATATTTATATATTTTCCAAATGTAAAATACTTTTCCAAACAATTATATATCAACATAATTATATATTTTTCAGAAATATAAATTATGTATACTATATATATTTTTCCAAAACACCAAAATCCATACTAACAGATTTCCTATATATATTTTTCCAGAATTATATTTCCAGCAAAAATAAATATATTTACAGCAAGAATTATATATATATCTTGTAACAGCTCGGGTAAAAACTTGGATTTTTACCGGGACTGTTAAAGTCGTTATACAGTGATTTACCGAATGAATTAATCTTAGGTAATTAATTCAAGGTAAATCGGGCGTCGTTTTTCGAAATCGAGGGTTTTACCGCGCTCGAGATTTTTCTGTGGATTTTACGGACCAAAGTTGGTATTTCTCGGGTCCTGCAATCCTCAGAAAAATCACACCGGGATGGGTTATTTCGCAGTATTGGCATCATGGCATACCCTTATGTGCATCTTATGCGAGTATATATTGTTTTGTTGTATAGGTTTGATATCGGACAGTTTTCTGTGGAGCCGGCTTCGGACCGGTCATTGTCTTCGGAGTTGAGTAATCGGCTAAGGTGAGGATGTATAACCCTTGATATGTGCCTGTAATACTTTGCGTGTTTTGTTGTTAGAATGAACTGTTGATATGGTTATTGTTGTTGTTGTTGTTGGTCTGTGATATCGGTTCTGTGAATATTGTGTTGTAATTGATGTTGAACTATTAATTGTGATTAATTGGTGTTATGAAATGTTGATGGTTTAGTCTGTGGATTAACCTATGGTAATGATAAGTTGAATTACTTGAGGAAATGACTATCGGAAATTGTGATGATACATATTATTGTTGGATATTTGATGATACGGATTTGTTGATGTCGTTTCTGTGTGTGATTCTTGATATTGTTTTGCTTGATTGAATTGTTGTGTTGACTATTATTGGTTTATTGGATCCTATGTTGTAATTGATGTTGGATTGTGAGTAATTGATGCTATGAAACTATTAACGAATTGATCTGTTGTATAACTTGAGTTAATAGGAAGTTAGACAATTGTTTGACTGTTATGGATATTGGGATTGTTGTCAGTGGACTGTGTTGTGATTGGATAATTAGAATAAATTATGATATGGATAATTGGGAAAAAGAAAATGGAAATTGGAAGTTGATTTGAGATGGTGATTTTATTGTCACATGGTAAGTAGAGGTACGACCGGATGGTTTGAGACTATTTTGTGGTGGCCATGATCTGGGTTACTCGTGATGGGCATGTTGATGCCGGATTGATTGGGATGTTGATCCCTGAGATTGTGATTGGGATGTTGATCCCTGAGAATGTGATTGGGATGTTGATCCCTGAGATTGTTATTGGGATGTTGATCCCTGAGATTGTTATTGGGATGTTGATCCCTGAGATTGTTATTGAGATGTTGATCCCTGAGATTGTTATTGAGATGTTGATCCCGGGTTCCCGGGTTCTTTTTGATTTGGCACCATAAACAGGTTGATAGCCTGGGACGACCTTAGCTTATCCGTGACGGGGGCCGGAAAGATAAAATTAGAATAATAATAAAATCTGGGTATGTTTGGGACGAGTCTTTGAGTTTCGTCTGTCTTGTACGGTATTGTCTTTGGTATGGTTGTGACTATTGTCTGTGTTTCTTCTTTGAAGTATTATAGTTGCCTGCATATCTCTGTTTATCCTTCGTCGATGAGCACTTCGGACTCACCCCTCACCTGCGGGCTTTCATCCCGTAGGATGAGTTATTTGTGGTTCAGGTATGTGGCATTCCAGACAGGCTACAGCGTTATCCCTTGGACAGGACTCGGATCCATAGTTTGCATTAGTATCGCATACAGTGTCTTTGTGGGTTTTATAAGTCTTCCACTGCACAATTTATGGTTTTGTTGGGCCATTGGGCCGATTATGATGTTATAGATGATCCCGGGTTTGGGTGATATGTTTTGATGTTGGGCCGTAGGGCCATATTGTTGTTTATATTTTGGGCTGTTGAGCCAGAGTTTATGTTTTATACACCGTATACTGGGTTTGATTGGTTGGGTTGTTACAGTTCCGGCACGTGTTTACTGTGTACGGTAAATACGGGTCGGGGCATTTCATATCTTTTTCCAAATACCCAAACATAGTTGTTTTAATTACAAAGAATAAAAGTATACATATATATATATATACCATAATTAAAACCTACTATATATATTTAAAGTAAATACATATTTTTTTCCAAATTAAATACCCGAAAATAGATATATATATATATATATAGTTTTAAAAAAAAACAGAAAACAACCCGGCCAACCCAGGTAGACGCGACCCGCCCGTCAAAACGGGTCACCCAAACCCGTGCTCACCTTGGCGGGTTGAGCAGCTGCGGCGGCGACAGGCGCGACGAGCGCGAGTGGGAAGCTAGCGCGGGGTCGATGAGGCTGAGGCGACTCCTCTGGCGGTGGAAAACTGGTGCTGCAACGCCGGTGTCGTCGTCAGCGGCGCGGAGAGGGAGATCCGCGGGTTTGCCGTCGGGTCAACAACTCCTGGTGGCGCGTCTCGCGACGGAAACAGAAGGAAGAGGCGTCGTTCGGTCGGCGACGGCATGGAGAGGAGGCTGGTGGGGGCGGTGTGTCGAGGAGCGTCCTGGAACTCATCGCCAGGAACAGTGCAGGGAAGGATCCGGGTGACGAACTGTTCCGGGTTTTCTTCTTTTTTTTCTATTTTCTTTTCTTCCTTTTCTCTATTTTTCTTCCCCTCTTTTTTTAAAAAAAAAAATTCCGTTTCTTTCTTCTTCTTTTTTTCTTTTCTTTTCTCTCTTTTTTTTTCTTTCTTTTTTTTTTCCTCTCTTCTTTCTCTCTTTTCTTCTTCTTCTCTTCTTCTCTTTTTCTTCTCCTCTCCACCGGCTTTATAGAGCTGTGTTGGCCGCCTGCATAATTGAGCCCCAATTATGCAGGTTTGGCTGTATATGGGGCGAGTCCAAACCAGACCAGAAAATAACTGCATACCCCCTTAGTTATTTTCCAGTGTGATTTTCCTGAGGATTTCAGGACCCGAAAAATACCAACTTTGGTCCGTAAAATCCACAGAAAAATCTCGAGCGCGGGAAAAGACTCGGTTTCGAAAAACGATGCCCGATTTACCTTGAATTAATTACCCAAGATTAACTCAAAGGTAAATCACTGTAGAAAGACTTTTACAGTCCTAGTAAATATACTAAATTTTTACCCTGGCTGTTACAGTTATATTTCGAATGAATTCTCAGATTATATTGTGTGTGGAGAATAAATTACTGGTGTTGATACGAAAAGAGAATGATTTATTTTTATGCATCATAAATGCTCCTGCAGTAGCAATATGGCGAAAAAGAATTCACGAAATATTTGATTTAATCCCATCTAAATAAAAATTATTATGAATCTTGTCCAATTAGCTCTGCTCCATTCCCTGAAGTGAATGTGATTGTATGTAATAATTTTGATCATAGTTATGAACATTCGATTGGACACAAACAGGCCTTATAACAAGGCATCGAGTAAATGGTTATCCAGTGTCCCTGAAGGGCAAATCCAATATTGATGAAACCGTTGCTTACCCTGAAGGTACAAGCCAATATTGAATGATTTTATTTTATGTTCAGCTGTATTATTATTTGTTATATTCATTACATTACGTTTATTTTACAGCATGTTATTACTGCTAAATTTTTACTGTGAACATGAAACTATCGTTACTAGAATAATGACTCGGGCATTTGCCCTGGAGACAATGCAATGACATCTTCCGTATTTAAATAAACGGAAATTATTCATATGTGACATATGATAGTACAATCTCAAAATGAGAAGAAGATTAATATGCTCTAGAAGAGCATAAGTTTACTTCGCTCTAGAAGAGTATATAAGCTCCAGAAAGGCATAACTTTCACTATACTTTAGAAAAGTATATATTTAAGCTCCAGAAGAGCACATGTTTTACTATGCTCTTGAAGAGCATATATTTAAACTCAGGAAGAGCAAAAATTTTATTATAAAATAATATATTCCGGAAGAATAAAATATTTATGCTCTGGAAGAGAATGAATTTTATTATACTCCTGAAGAGCAAAATTTTTTTACTTACAATAATAAATGAAAATTTTATTTAAGTCTCAAAAGAATTTATTTTCAAGCGAATATTATGTTGAGACAGTAAATAAAGGAGATGCTGAATATCTCTATATTATAAAGGCTAGCACAGCAGATAATAAATAAATTGTAGAAAATCTAGTTGCGTTATTCTTTAGATTGTACTATATAAATATTCGAGTCAATAAAAGTTATTGTATCCAGCTTGAAGCTGGCACATAGCAGCCTGAAGCTTGCACACAACAACCTGAAGCTGGTACGCAATAGCCCAAAGCTGACACTAGCCTGAAGCTAGCAAATAATTCTTCTTGAAATTATTCAATACATAGTTTGCACAGCCTAAAGCTGGCACCAACTAGAAGTTGGACGATTGATTTATTATTTACCAGCCTGAAGCTGGCAAATAATTTTTCCTAAGTTTTTCAATACACAGTTTTCACAGCCCGAAGCTGAGACCAACTAGAAGTTGGCTAGTGGATATCTTGTTTGGCATGATCGGTTGGGTCATCCCGGATCATTGATGTGCGGAATTATTTGTTCATTCATTGGAAAACCAAAAGTTTTTACAATCAATGAATTTCCACGTGTTTGTACGCTGCGAAGAAAAATTAATTTTCAGCCTTCTTATGATGAGGTTGGCATAGAATCACCAGCAAATTTTTGGAAATAATTCAGGGACATGTACGCGGACTATTAAATCCGCCATGTTGACCACCTAGATAATTTTTATGATTTTAATCGATGCATCGACTCGATGGTTTATTGTGTGCTTATTAGACGCAAGTTGGCATATTGCGCGTTTATTATGATTAAGCCAATTGCGGGTACACATCCCTAATTTTTTTTAAAGACTATATGTCTTGATAATACTGGTGTATCTCTTGAGTGGATAATGTATATTGTTAGAAATAATGGTTGAACATCTTGTAGCTTATGTTCACACCTAAAACGATCTGGGTGAATCGTTTGTTGAATATTTCCAATTAATTGCAAGACCATTGCTAAAGAGATATTATTGTTTGAGAACATGGTATTTGAAACACCCGTGTCCCAATTTTACAGATAAAATACTTAAATAAGAGAAATTACCAAAATACTCCTGAAACCCGGGACACGAAAATCAATATCAAAAACAATATCCAAAATCTCAATAAAAATAGATGTCATAACAAACATAGTCAATCTGGCTTAGCAAGCCTCAAATCAAACCCGGCATCTTGCCGATACAGCATCAATAGTAAATCCCGGCAATCCGCCAAATAAATAATCCAAAATCAGTAATGACATCTCAATAAAAATCCCAATGCAGCGGAAGAAACAGACGGAGTAAAAATAAGTGAATCAAATAAGTGAATCAAAACAACATGCATGCCGACTCTATGGATCCAACCGGGAGATCAAGCACAACTACCTGCTGGGATGTCCACATCCGTACTCTGGGAAAAGAAGAAAGTGACTGCACGCTATCTATGGGTCTGAAAAACAACATTGGAAATTATGTGAGTCGCCTACTCAGTGAGCAATATAAGTCTAATTATGAGAGTGTGCAGATCAAGTCCGAAAGGAAAGAAGAGCAACAGACTAGCATGCGAACATACAACAATCAGTACTAACATGCCAACACAATCAAGCATACAGTTTATTATTCTCCATCTGTTGTGTGTTAAGTTTTCTTATTATGATTTATTATTCAGGGCCCCCTACTGTGTGCGTCGAGCTCGGTCCCGTCTCATGAGACAACCAGGCATAAGCCCAAATAAAAACCAGGCACGAAGCCCAAACAAATCCATAGAGAGAGAGAGAGAGAGAGAGAGACAGAGAGAAAGAGGGAGGTAGAAAGGGGGAGGTAGAAGGAGGGAGGTAGAAACCGGTCATCACAGACCCATATGCAAATCCGCATACCACATGCTAACCCGCATGCAAACCCGAGGGGTATCACTTCCCGCTCGAAACAACCGGTCATCAGCACACAGTAGCCTAACTTCTACTGT